>JAWWEQ010048876.1:0-14843 GCA_035583055.1 Torymus tubicola | reverse complement strand
TTACCGATCGAACCACCGCTACAGACCTCTACCTTATAGGTTGGGCGAATCTCTCGAGCGAAACCCGCAGTGGAATCATAGTCTTTCGGTACTCATGCGCTCAGCGCAATTATTGTACTTAGTCGATCCGACCCACCGATCAGATGCTTACGGGAGCTTCAGCCACCAACACCGGACACCAGGTTCGCTCTTCGCCACCGAAAAAATCCTGAAAACATTTTTGAGAAAATGCCTCCGAAAAATTTGTGCTGACGGGGAATCGAACCTGAGCCCTAAGCTATATTTGTTTTGGGAAGCAAGCACCTTGTCGCCTGAACCAAACACCGCTCTATTATATATATATATATATATAATTATATTTATTTTAATGAATAATAATACAATGTTTACCTAACATATTATTTTTTAAATATGGTGTTGAATACCGATCTCTACTAAGTAAGTGACGTTCCTACCGCCTAAACAGCAGTAATTTTTTATAAATCAACTATTACTATAGTTATTGTCAACTTATGCAAATTTGTTTGTCCTGAGTAATCTAATTATCATTTATTCTGAAAAGTTTTAATGGTTTCGTTGAAATTTCACTTGGAAAAAATTAATAACTATACTAAAATTTTAATTTAATGATAAAGAATATTTTATTACTGTCTTTATTTACTTTGAAAAAGAAATTGTATTTCCTACATATTTCAGAGTTTTCTTTAACCATTAAATACAGATTTTAGTTTAAAGAACTACATAAGTATGATGTATTTTACATAAATACGCTTACAAAATGTTAAAAACTGTACAAATATTTGACCTTAATTACAAATCATAACTGAGCCATGGCCAGATACCAAACTCATCAGTTGTCATTTGCATATGCATTAAATGAACAGAAGATAATAAAGCTATGCGTAGAGATTAGGTACAGATCTAGTACTTTGATATAATATAAAATTAATCAACTTTTGTTTCTGGCATTGGAACTTCTTGATTAATTGGATACGATCCGTCACCTCTATTTTTTACTATTGCTTGGACAAGTTCAGGGGATGGCTGTTTTCGGTCAGTAACCCATCCAATCAATGCAAAAAAATCAATTACGGCTGTCGTTGTATTATTTCTATAAGTTCCTAATTCAGCTGCTTTATAATCCCAAGGGAAGACGTGATGATAGTTATGCCATCCTTCACCCATTGCTAGCATAGATACAAATTTGTTTTCCACAGGTGAAATATTTCTGAAACATCAAGTCAAGTAAGTTACTATTCATACACATTTTATAAACTGTAAATTATAAAACATTCAATTCCCATGCTCAAATTGGATTAATACTGACTTGGTTACATAAGAACGTATAGACATACATTATACATCTCGGGAAATGTTAAAAATGGCCTTAAATTATTATAGTATTTGCGGTAGTAACAATTTTTGCTCTGATGGAAATATATTTAAGACATAGCCAAGTACACTGAGAAAAAAAGATAGGAAAAATTCCAAATGTATTTGGAAAAATTACCATATTTCTAGTAAAGCCACCACAGGCTGTAAAAACCCAAAAAATTACCACATTTTATAGGAAATTTTACCATAATTATAGGAAAAATTACTATAATTCTGGTAAATTTTCTAATAAATTATGGTAATTTTTTGGGTTTTTACAGCCTGTGGTGGCTTTACTAGAAAAATGGTAATTTTTCCAAACACATTTGGAATTTTTCCTATCTTTTTTTCTCAGTGTAGCGATCGTGTCTAGCGAGTAGTATTCTGCTTTTAAACTAGCGAGATTAAAAGTTTTTTAATTGTTTTGAAATATCTTCAGAAAAGAAGTTAATATTTTTATAGATAAATATATTCATAACGTAATATATCAATGTTCGAGATTCCCTTAAATTAACATAAAAAATAGACTATAGAAAAAGAATAAAAAAAACTGTTTCTTCATTTCCTTCGTATGTTCGTTTTTTTGAGATCAAGCCTTAATTCGCAACTCCAAAAAGCGAGGAATTACTCCGAAGTTAAGCTTATTATTACACTAAATTTACTCTAAAAAAAAAGAATTCTTTCTCCTTTTTTCGGTTTTCCGCCGTTCGAGGTCAAGACTTGAGTGGGCCGAGACTTTTATGTGAATTTAATGAAAAATACCGAGATTTTTCTGATTTAATTATCAGATTTGAATTTGAATTTTGTATATCTACCCACCAAATAGTGCGAAATGCATTACATTGGCAAACGATGTACTATGTAAATAGATGTAAGATACTATGAAAATCAGTATGTAAGATATCGAAATTGACCGTTATGCCTTAGAGGAAAAGAATCATAAAATACTTTGTTTTTTATGTATCTCAAAAATTGTGTGTACAGATAATCTGAAAGTGTTGACATGTGATAGAGCGTTTTTAACTTTAGATACATGCTTAGGGGAGAGGTTACACTATGCCGTGAAGGTCTTGTTTCGATTTTTTTTACATGAAGCTTTACCAAGTAATTACATTCATTATTCATTCCTAAACAAATAGCTTAGGTTGATTAACATAACTACGTCGATCGTAAATTCACCAATTTTACTAGCAAATAAATTTCTATAGTTTTAGATAATATATGTTAGAAAGAGAATTTATATTACTAAGAAGTGTTAAATTTAACAAAGTTTTTATTTTAATAAGATGCTTTTTTCTAGTGTATAAATCGAACTTTGTGAAAAAGTCATTCACAGATTATTTTACTTTACATCCGGACTTTATCCACAGTTTATAAAAAAAATTCTTTTCTAAACTATTAACTTTTACTTCAGATTTGTAAGAATATTGTGTATATACATTATACATGAATCTTTATTATAGGCCGAAAAATTGCGAAAATCGTATATGTGTTACAATAGTACATAGTACTCGCTTCGCTTGTGCAAAAAGTGGCATGGGCTAAAAAATCCCATTAGTGCTCCCGCACTAGTTTCGAACAGTATTTTATACCACGAGTACCGAAAAATCATACCAATAAGGTTGTGATTTCGACAAGCGTCGGAAGTCGAACTTCTCTCGAAAAATAGTTTGTGTAACGAGTGCATGAAGCAGAGAATTTTCAACGAATCATTTGAGGCCGAACAAAATGAGGGTAATAAGATGAATGAATTAGTATATTAGACTATTTCTTTTAAAATAAATATTCTTACTTGTCATAAGGTCGCTTGCCCCATAAATGTGCAGCACTGTTCACACTCCACGTGAAATTCAGTAAAAACATATAACGCATAAACCATTGTGATACGATGGCGTAATACAAAGTTTCATTCCAAAAGTACACTGGTATTATAACTGGCAGAATAAAGGCCATTAATATTTTTAGTGGTATAAAGTACCTGTAAGAACATCCATGTAAAAGTTTATAACTAGTTAACGAAACTGGCGATACTTTGATTTTTGTATAAATAATTGTACTTGCAAAAAAAAATTTAAGGTAGCTCCGGCATTTTTGAAATAAATAAGATTAAAGAAATACTAATCTGAATGGACACTTGAAATCTCGAATTATTTATTGATTGATCTGAGTAGGGTCACCGAGCAAAAGAAAGAAGAAAAATAATTTTTAATTCATATTTTTATCATACACGCTTACGGGAATGTTAATGTCCCTGGTATGTACTTTAAAAACAAACTTGTTTAGAGTGGTGTATTGAAAAATAACGACTCGCAGGGCCGTAATATTCGACCAATTATAACGAATAATTTTTCTATTTTTTATATTTTAGGATGTCTAAATGGTTAAAAGTATTTTATAACTAAATATCAACTATTTGTATTTCAATTCTATTGATTCTTGAAAGAAAAGAAAACCCTCCAAGTCTAAAATAAATTTGAAATTTCTTCTTACTTCTGGGCAAAAGCAACTACAGGATCAGCAAGTACATCGCTCATGTCAACTTCTCGTCCTTTTCTGATAACTTCTGGATGCTTTTTCATCATCAACCAACCCACGTGAGCAAAAAAGAAACCTCGATTACTGTTATGGGGGTCTGCATCAGTTTCTGAAAATTTATGATGAACTCGGTGGTCCCGTACCCAGTCATAAATACTATTCTGTAACATTGACATACAATTTTCTAATATTAATGCTTAAATTTTGAAATTTCTCATCTCTTAAATAAATAATGAACCAAACCCTTCCATGCGATGATTTGATTAGTCAATAAATAAATATTTTCAATATTATACCAACATATTCATTGAATACATTTTAAAAACGTGCCAAGTTATCGAGAAAAATAGTTTCCAAAAAATTATAAATAAAGTATTATTTTTTGAGTATATACAGTATCATATATACCATTATCGTAAAATACTAACATATAAAACAAATAATTTTACATCGTAAATAAAATATAAAGTTAAAAATTTTATTAAGAAGAATTTAACAATATTTGTTATTTTAACGCTATAAATACGATTCTGTGGATACGCACCGCTAACAAATTGTAGTCTTTTTCACTTATTATTAAAATACTTTTATCGATTAATCATTTAGAAATAATTGAAAAAAGTTTTTTGAAAAATTAATCGATCCAGTGAGGTTATGGCCTTATATGGTTATGGCTTCAAAGTCTAAATAAGTTCAAGCCCTACTGTTTGTCAAATTTCTGTAATATTTATTTTTTAATCTTTTGTTGATATATTAAGTATTTGATTTATTAAAAAAAACTGTATCAGTTTTAGTAACCGACAAATAAATATATCGTTTTAAACATTATTTTACCTGTCCAGCGTTACAATAAGAAAGCATTAAAATTATGCGAGCAGGAATATTTGCTTTATAAGATCGATGTGTCCAATAACGATGGGCACCTCCAGTAACACCAACTCCTCCTATGGATCCAAGGATATAACCTACGAATACCGAAGATAGCATGAATATAAATTTTTAGTAATGTACTATTTATTAATGATTTTATTAATTAAGATATTTGAAATTGGTTTAAAAAATTTGATCTTGAATAATATACTTTATATCATAAATAGCTAAAATAAGACAGCATAAGCGGTATGTTTGAACAATTTTTATTTATTCTTCAAATATTGAGAAAATTAATATATCTTTTCGTCGGTAAAGTATCTTGGTGATCGAGTACAACTCAAAATAAAAATAATGACATTTTGTTCAGTGTTGGCCCTACGATTATTGGCTCCAGTATTACCCGTGTAAGTAGATTAATTTTGAAATAACCTCATTTTATAATTATTCAATTTTTCGATAAAGCAATAACTACGAAATTTTTAATAACTATATACGAACGTTTTAGCATATTTTTAAAACATTTTGAGGTTCATTCCTGTGCATTAAAAAACCGTTACAACTAAAAATTCCGTGAACCATGAAGCCAGGGAACATGTTTTGGAGATTTATAATATTTGCAAAAAAACTAAGGTATAGATATGTAAATCTTCGAAAAAATAAGCATTTACACACATAAACATTGAATTCAATACAGAAAACTTCATTGTACATAATTTTTTGAATGATAATTTAATGACAGATTAATTTCCTTTGAATCTCATAATAGAACCTTTTTTCCTTAATGCTTAAGTTTTCTTTTCTTTTATCTTTTCAATATATTTATAATTAGATTTCGTCTATCATACTTTCAGCACTAGATATTCATTATGTATGTATAGATTGTTTAATAATATTCAAACAAAAATATTAAAACCACAACCTTCATTAAAAAATACTTATTTTGATTAATAAGTCAAACAATTCATTAAATCACAAATATTCTTATGAAATGTTATATAATCAACAAAAACAATTTATTAATATTAATCAAATATATCTGATTAGTTGACTTCAGAATAACCGATAACAAAAAAGTATTAGTCTCTTAATTGTTCTAAGAAAAATAATTAATTGTATGTATTTTCATTATCTTTGCGTTACATAAATTGAACTACAAATTCTATAGTATATAGTTACAAAAGGTATTGAACACAGAATTTTATTTATTACTTACCCCATAGAAAAGTTCTCCAACATGTTAAGTATGGAAATGTAAGTGCATAATATACGCCTAAAATGTGTAATGTCGTTATAGCAATAATATTTGTCCATATTAATTCTGTTTCAAATTCAAATAATCCTTTTTTTTTCTTAATTTCTTCAGAAATTCCATATTGTTTATTGAGGGCTTTTTTTTCAGCAAGTATTTTAGCTTGCAATTCCTTTGGACATTCCAAATGCGCGTGGTTCTCTTCACATTGACTTTGTAAGGTTGAGCTTGCACTTGAAGCATTCGGTGCCATACTTCACAATTATGATTTTGGCACTGAATTAAAAAATTTTGTATTTCCTCTTATCAATGATTTTTCCGATATTTATTTATTAATAGAATCGGATTTAACAAGTTGTTACCAGTACTGTAACATTTGAGGAACTGTCGTTTACCACAGCTTGTCGCCTACGACGCTGCTTCGACGCTTCTAAATTTCACAAAACGTCTTATCAGCACATTGCTGTCCTCGAAAACGGCTCGTTCAACTTAATTACCTGCACTACTAAGCGATGCTAACATTAGGCAAAGTGTAATTTATAATCCACAATATGAGTTTTTTAATTTTGTGCATTTATTATAATCATTGAAAGCAAATACATTTTTTCCATTTTTCTACTCTTCTTTAGTCATCCTGATAATTTATTTTCTATAATTTCTTATACTAATAATATTAACATGTTGCTCGAACTTTATCTGAACCAGAACAGAAAATTATAATTATATTATTACAAATAACCATGAAATTTTTCTGTAACCAAAAAAGTTAAACAGATGTAAAAAAATATTATACAATTGCAACTTTTTTATTTTTGTCAATAGCAATAGATGGTGAATAAAATGCTGAACAATTGAAAATAAAAAATATTAAACATCGAAGAAACAAATGCTTGGAAATCCCTAAAAAACCAAACTTGAACCAAAATATCTATAAACTACTTCCAATTCATGCTGCTCAATTTTCTCAATCTTAATGCTTTGATTTGATTCACATTTGATAATCTATTGAGTTAACGACTATATTATTCCGTTTTTCGTGGCGTTATTTAATTTTATAATAAGTAATATACAATTTCGTGAACTAAAATTGATATTATTATACGATTATTTTGTACAACTAATAAGGTAACTAGGATAATTCGACCACGTTTCTAGTTCTTATCTCCGCGTACCGGAAAACCGAAATGTAAATATAAAAAATATACCTTTAGACGAATCACTTGAAAATTGAAGTCAACTTTAGACGTTCTCCATCCCAACATAAGCTATTGCAAATTTCACTAAACACTATAGATATGAATCACGATATTGCTATGAAAACTAGGAAAAAATCGTCATCATTTGCAAGCTCAACAATCATTATTGGCATGATTTGTCAATTGGCAAGATAAATTATATTCAACTCCATATTTTCGTGAACACTTCTCGTACTTTGGGTGATAAAAGTGATGTTTATATTTTTCATATAAATCTCTTGCATTAATAGAGTTGTTATAAATACAAATAAAAGCAAATAATTCACAAAGAGTATTGTGAAAGTGTACTTCTGATGTTTCTTGTAAATATCTATCCCATTCTTCATCTTCATTCACTAACTATTTAGTAACAGCAGCTTCGTAAAATGTAGGATATATTACAGAATCAATAGTACGTAAATTTTCAAATGATGTTGATCTAATAAAATACCTTTGCCGATTTTTTGGATTAGCTAAATACATTCTACTTAATATAGGTTTATTAATTTTTTTCCTTTTATTCCATGTTTTTGATTTATCATCAAAAGTGTAATACGTTGGTATTTTAGAATATAAATAATTTCGGGCTTCTGAATCAATTTCATTTAATTTAAAATACGCTGTTAAGGTGGTTTCAACATTTTTATTTATTATTTCATTTTCCTTTCCTTCATTAAAATATATTTCTTGTTGATCTTCATCGTGTACAGTCAAACGTATGTGATGTTTCATGTAAAACATATTCTAATAACCTGTACATAGCTTCAGGAGGACACAAATATCTTGTATTAATATAATGTTTAATTTCATCATATTCATATTCGTCTTTTTGTTTATTATTTTCATGAAGTGAATTGTTGTTATCTTCTTTAAAATTAATATCAACATTACGTATTTCAATAAATACTTTATTACAATATTTATAAATACATTGTTCGGTAGAATATACTTCTACGTTTATATGAATGTTAAATTTTAACAACAAATATGGATTATAAGAACAACAAATCGATTATCAGCAACCTTATAAGAATGTCTACTACCTTTATAATTTATTTTTGTACCATTAATTCCTTCGCTTATATAATGGATATCCTGATGATACGATAGATGTGCTATGATTATAATTTTTTGGAAAGCCTTTTGAACATTTTTGTGTATTTTTATTCATGCAAGGAGAACTCATATTTTGTTCTTCACAAAGTCCATGAATCATAAATTGTTTTACAATATTATATAGATGTGGGTACATATCCTCATCATCTATTTTTTCATGTCTATTAATTTTATCATTTTTATCCAAAAATAATAACATATGCATATGAGGTATAGTCCTCGCTTTTGAAATACAATAATATAAGTATAAGCAATACTTTTATCTAAAATACCTCGCTTAAATACTAAGTCTTTGAATTTTTTTACTCTTTGTTGAAATACTTTAACCCAAGCCAGGCGCCCAATCAATTTACAAATTTGGTACGGGAAGAAGATCTTTGGCGGTGCGCGGGGTAAAATTTGCATCGTTATAAATACAATCTTGAACACTCAACTTTTATAAATGAATCAATTATTGCCTGCTGAGATATTTTGCCCAAATTAAGATATGGATTAAATGCATTCCTTACTAAAAGTCTATAATTATAAAATTGCAAAATTAATATATTATTACGACCATTTTTACATTTTATATTATCCACCCATACTAGCCTCCGCTTGAATAAATAAGTGATTATGTCATGGAATCAGTGTGTTTACTTATTAGAGGAATATTAATAGATTTTTCATATTTAGAATATATAACAATATCACGTTCAATAGGAGGTTGATTATCATTTCCAACAAATACCATTCCAACTTCATTGGAAGTAGCTTTATTATAAACTAGCGAAATATACCTCACTCGCAATCGCTCGCTCGGTTTAAATGTATTTTTTGATTGTATTACATTTTTGTAAAATTATACTGTAATTTAATTAAAATATATTTTAATTTTTTAAATAAAAGATTTTCAAAGAATTTCTATATAGGGTGTGTCAAAAGTTACGGGACGGCTGAATAATTTAAAAAATACGCCTGATAGAGACAAATAACCTAGATCAAAGTTGTAGGACTTGATCTTGAAATGACCTTGAAGGTAAAAGGCAAGATTAAGGCGATGTAAGCTTCAAAATTGACCTGAATCCCTTATTTAATAACTGAACGTACAAACATTTATTTAGAAAAATAAGTCTATCAGACGCTTTGTGTATGTAAATACTATGCTCAAAAATTTTTTTGTGTGATTCTATAATCATTTCCTTTAGATATATCCATTTATAACTGGTTAAATTCTAGAAATATAGATTTCTACTTATCGACACTAGGGCTTTTATTTAATTAAATAAGTGGTCTGAGTTGACTTTTGGAAAATCAGGTCTGGCAGGCGCTCCGTAGGTGTAAATACTGTACTCAAAATAATTTTGGGAGTAATTCCAATAATATTTGCAAAAGATATAGACATACATTCTAAAATTATGTCAGTACGTTACATTACCTTAAAGTTGATTTCTGCCTTTCTACGCCACGGTTATATTTAATTATTTTATTATTGTGAACTTATGTTTAAATAAAATTGTTTTATTTAAAATTATTAGAATTTTTGACTGGTTTTATTATGACGTTACATAAGATTTTCACGTTTGAAATTTAATGAATTGACATTCGAATGTTTATTGGAAAAAGTAATTCTGTCAGGCGCTCCATATATGTAACTACTATGCTCAAAAAAAATTTGGAGTAAATTCATTAGTATTTGCAAAAGATATTCACATAAAATTATGTCGGTATGTTACATCACCTTAAGTAAGTTCTGAGTAGGTTTATGAAAAAAATAGATCTGTTAGGCACTCCCTATACGTAAGTACTATACTAAAAAAATTTTTAGATTAATTCTAGTAGTTCCAGAGTAGTCTGTAATAGAAATTAGTGTTTGCAAAAGATATAGTCATTCTAAAATTATGTCGGTATTTCACATCACCTTAAGGTAGTTCTCCAAGGACTCGTGAGTCAATGCAGTAATCACGAAACAATAAATATTAAATTAACATTCTCTTAGTCAAATCATGTATGAAAAAACTATTTATGAACTTACACAACTTTTTAAGTAAAAAGGTGATGTAAATATAGAGTAGAAAATAAATAATTTGTAATTGCACTAACTCATGATTCACGTAGTAGCGTGAAATAGGTTAAGAAAACGGCGATTTTCTATTTTCAATGATAGATATCTTTTTAAAAAGGTCGGCTTGACACATATTTTTTGTACTTATAGGAAAGAGCATAATTTGATCTTTGAGAACATACTTTTTATTTTTGAAAAACCCATCTTTGAAGTATCAAACTTTATTACTTTCTATAACAATTGATATGATTCTTATTAACTGCCATGTAAAAATGTCTAATTTCAATAATTGTTTTCTCAAAACATAAGTCGGCAACCTATATTTAAAAAAAAAAGAAAAAAATTCTTTAGAGTTTAAAGAATACGTTAGAATTTTGTTGCTTTCGAAACCCACTTTTTGATATTTTAGAGAACTACCTTAAGAGGGTGTAGTAATGTTACTTTACCACCAAGGACTACTTGAAAGGAAAATTAAAGAAACTTAACGAAATTTCGTTTCAAAAAAAACAAAGATGTCGAATTTTTTTTGGCTTGAGACTTTGTAAAACGATATATTATTGGATTACGCAGGGTATTTGGATTTGTTTAAAATATCAAAGTTTATTCTGAATTCTTTAAATTATTTTTACATGTTTCGCTGATAAAACAGGGTACATATAGTGCGACATCCCCTTAGAAAATGGATTATGTTTTTTAATTATAATGTGCCTATATGTCTGTCTCAAGATAAGATGTATTAAATATCTTACAAATGAAATAAAATAAAGTTTTTTCCTATATTATAATATTGCACTTTTTTTATTCGTCAAGATCAACTTTGCATTATTTGAAAATTTTTTTCTCCAAGATTTAGATGCATGATTAATCTTAAAGGATACAAATGACGCTACATTAGTAGAAAAAATGATTAAAATAATTTTTCTTGACTTCGTTTTTATGATAATTAAAAAATGTTATACGTTAAATAAAAGCTGTTCAACGATTCGTGCTTGAATTTATTAAATAAAATGAATTATTACGTAAATATCTTTTATACATATTTTTTAAATTAGTAAAATATAATTGTAACCAAAAATAGTAATCAATTTTTGTACACAAGTTAATATGTAATCATTATTATGTAATCATATTTTCTTGGAATGTTAACTTTTTGACATTTTTCTTTTAAAACATCAGTAGTCATAATCTACTTATTTAAATTTTTTGTTTGTTTCTTTTTATTTTCAATTGAAAATGACTACCCCTTTAATAAATTTTATAATATAAATTAACAATATTTTAAAATTGTTTAATTATATCTAATTAGAAATTCAAATCCTATAGATTGTATCTATGAAATATATCTATTTAAAATTTATATGTATAATATGATCATTATCAAAAGATAACCGTGCGAGCGAGGTATCTATTGCAGTTACTTATTAAAAAGGGACAGATGGTTTTAAAAATTTAGTATGTTACAGGTAATAACTATAAAAACGTTATCCATTTGAACTTTTTTTGAGAGAAAAGTATATTAAAAATAATATACTTACCTCTTTCGTGGTAAATATTGTATTGCATGAGAAATATTAATTAGAAAGATGAACGTCAATATTTTAAGTTAAATAAAAAGTATTTCAATTGAGGTTTTAAGCATCCATCATTTTAGAACTGTATAATCACTTTTCGCAAATATCAATTTTGATTTCCTAATTTTCAATAATTAATATGTATGCTCTTCTAAAACCGTGGATGCCATTTCGCAAGTGCGCGAATTTTAACTAATAATTTTTCCTTTATTTAACATATAAATTAGATTCATTTAGATATAGTGATTTTTGAATTATGTTTTTAATTATTATTTCCAGTATTTTTGTGGCTTTACATTTGAATAAAGAAATATTTTTAAATTTTTGGAAAATTTAAATTGAAATTATATTGAACAAAAATAAAGATTGGAAAGTAATAACGACTACATAAATTTGTGTACATCCACTGGCCAGTGAGAATTCCCGGAAATTGTCTAAAATCAATCCTTATTCCAATTCAATATCATATTGGAATAGGGCTGAATGTTAAAATCCACTTTAAAGTAATCGTGTTTTTTAAAGGTTCTATCAAATTTACGGGTATCGATGCGTTTTTTTAAATAATAAAATTCAATAACAAAGAATGATCTCACAGTATCTTTACATAATTATTATATCGACTATTATCATCATAGCCTGATGTTCAATTTTCAAGATGAATGATAGATTTTTTTGTAGAGAAATAAATGGCTATATTAATATTTGTATGCAGGAATTTGAGAAAGTTTTTTTATGAATTATCTGTTTATTATCGTATTTATAATTTACTTGATCTATTTGTCCTCTACTTTGTTTTTTTTTTTTACAACTGTACTGATAATCTATCATGAAAGTTGTGCAAAAACTATGAGCGATAGTAGTTATACAACAAACGTTTTTCTTACACTTATATTCTATTAAATATTTTAAAAACAGGAATACAGTACTTTTTGATGTGGACGTTTTCACCCGTCCGGTGTAGGACGAAAGGTCACACGAGATTGAAATCGTTTTCTTGCACGTGTACCGAAAAGTATTCTTTTGACACGACATGTACAAAGCTTAATTATAAGCGCATGCTTTTTTATTCAAGCTTGTACGAAACTGAGCTTTGCGCAGGTGGTGTCGCAAAATAAATTTCATCATTTACTATAATTTATAACTATAATAAATTATAATTTATAAAGTCTTATACTATGTTGTGTTGCCTAGATTTTTTTACTGATGTAGTATTGTTAATTCCTGAGACGGAGAAGAGACTGAAGTCGAGTTTATCTCTTCGACTTCTTCTATCCAAAAATTGAGGAGGGATCCGATCAATATTCAAAAGCTGCGCTTTTGCCAATTATTCAGTACCTTCAGCGATGACTGACCTCGATATACGAGCATTTATTAAACGCCGCACGCATATAGAACAATGTATGTGTTTGCATGCGCAAACGCGCATTTGTCAACATACCATAGGAACGTGGCAGAAAAATTGTTTTTAAAGCCATTGATTTCAAGTCGGTATATAATGGCTACCATTGATGGGCAATACAATTTTTAAATTCACTTAATGTTACAATGTGAAATTTCAAACACCCCTTTGCAAATCAATAAAGACAGGTACTTAGCCACAATTCTAATAATAATATTAATAATTATCATTATTATTATTATTAATTATATTAATTATGTGCTCGTAGGTGTTGTTTATGGAAATTTAGATCTCAAGTGGTATTTGATAATTAGTGGTATTTGAGCAGAAAATGTTTCAAATAAACTAAAATATAATTAAAATTTTTTTAATACCCAAACATATTTTACTATGTAACATATCAAAATGTGTTCAGGTTCGTAACAGTATTAACACCACTTAACCTCAAAATCACAACATTGGTATGATTTTTCAGTACTCGCGGTATACAATACTGTGCGAAACTAGTGCGTAAATCGATTATTTAACTAAATGATCACACATGAGCAATAATCGACCCCGCACCCATGTCAAAATGTACTATTACGGAAATTTCATTGAAACAATTGGAACGGAAATCGCTGGTCAGTTGTTTACTTCATAATGGTAATTTGTGCTACAACGAATAAAGCGCTCGACGTGTGCATCGAGTGCGCCGCGTTTCTTGTAAATCCATTTAATGGATTGGTTCACTTTTGAAAATATAAGAAATTTCAACCAATGAGCAATATGAACTACAAGAAACGCGGCGCACTCTATGCACACTTCGAGCACGAAGCATCCATGTGGAAAGGCCGTAAAGTTTACGCTTCTCAATCCAAAGGTTGGTAGCGATGCCAAAAGATGGAGAAATTCTCCAGGAGAATTCTCCATGGTTTTTCGCAGCTTTAGGTTAGCAGTAGCACTCAAAAGCAACTTCTCGTCATTGGTAAAACCAATAAACCATATTCTGGACTGTTACTCGTGAAGTTACTTGTATTTGAGGACGTAGCCTGGTGCTGATACCTCAATAAAGAAAAAAAAGTTGCTTGTATAGGCGCTCCTGTCAAAGTAACCTGTGAAAGATATTGGAGAATTCTCCACCTTTTGGCACCGCTGAAGGTTGATAGTTCGATCCTACGTCCCAGCGATTTCTTTCATCAACAAAAATAAAATTTATTTCTTATTCTGAAATATTTATTTTATATTATTTGTCAATTTATCATGACTATTTGACTAGTTAAAAATAAACTGACAATTAAATAACTTTTTTCGTAATTTTGAAATCAAATATAATAATTACTATGTGGCATAGCATTCGGGATCACAGAGTATCCTATATAAAAAAGAGGTGGATTTGAGATTGTCACCTCTAATGATTGTGATTGGTCGATTTGAAATGGACGTGTAAAATTTGATTGGCCCACGA
>JAWWEQ010048875.1:0-14844 GCA_035583055.1 Torymus tubicola | reverse complement strand
TTTCACATCCGAATTTGGCACTCCAGTTAGATTTGACTGTGTGAAGTCTTCAGCAATTTCCTCAGCCTTTTTACCTGGTGGGACACCATAGATTAGGATGCGAAGATTAAACTGCGAAGAATTTTTAATTTCAAGCCTCGGTTAGTTCTTTACGCATTTTATCAAGATCTACTGATTTCATTTCAATTCTAACCGCATTGCCCTATGTTTTGAACATTCTCTAGACTTTCAAATTTACACTGGCGGGATTGATGGTTTTAATAAGGGTATCTTTGGTGTCATTGAAAGTTTTGAATTTTTTAACGGACTGTGGAGTGTGAGCTACAATAAAACTGGTTGTTTGGGTACATGAACTGTGGGACCACGAGGCACTTGTATTTTGTTGTTGGCTTTTAAGACGTCAGAGTATTTAGGCGTGGAATCTAATGCACTAGTATTGGAAAATTTGGATAGCACATCAGGAATGGTGCACTCAGCAGCTAATTTCATGGAATTATTGACTATATTAGGAATTTTATTTTCAAAGCAGAGAGGAAGTTGATTTCTCATAGTCTCGGACACGAATTTTTCGACAATACCCGTAACAGCCTTTGATCAATTTGTAGCAATTCCAGAACACGTCTTTATTATTGTCGATTTGCAGTCGTCATTGACAGAAATTTATTTAGCAACAATGCCATAGGTGTTTATGAGAGAATTAAATGCTGTTTGGTACGTTAGGAAGAACTCTTGGAGCATTTCTTTATTCGTGGCAGTTTTCTTCGATTTTAAAATGTATTTATTGAAAACAGGATCATGCTGCAACAATTTGCTTCTCCAATCACGAATCTCTACTGCCGATAACGGTAGCGATTGATCGTTAAAGCCACGCGGGGACCTAAAAAATACAGATGGCGGATGCAAGCTCGCAAGTGGAGAATTTGATGAGAAATCAATTTTTTGGCCGGATTCATCGAAAGTTCGTTTATGTAATTTGGAGAAGAAAGTTTTTCATTGTTAGAATTGCTCCTAGTTTTTGGTTTTGGATTATAGATAGATAATTTAAATAACAAAATTTCGTTATACTATAAGCGATATCCAAAGAGAAACACGGCATACAATAACTTAATTGCTTACCATGTTAGAAATCTCTATTCCTATTGGAGTGAGAGAGAAGCCTATATATGTTTACAAACATCAGCAGTATAAAGACACAACACTACGTACACAATCTGGTTACTGAAAATTCAAACCCGTCAATCCTGCACTTATATGCACTAACTGGACAACTAAGGAACACTAAAAATTCCTTCAAGATGACACATTTCTCTATCTAATGCTACCACATATATGTGTAACAAGCAACTACAACTATCGTACGGGAATTTCAGAGCGGGGCTTAATCAAAACACGACCGGCTCCAACGGAGAACGTAACTAACTTTTGCATGATTTTCACAAATTATTTATGTTATAATATGAGAAATACGATGGCGACGTCAAATCAACCAAAAAACCAAAATTGAAGAAAAAATTATTTTGTGTTTTTATGTATCACTGCAAGGTAGATAAGAGTCGTGTAGCTTGCAAGAAGATAAGGCTCATGTAGCCTCTCGCTCGATTATTTTAATTCTCGTCTCTTCTTTTCTTTTCTTTCGTACCATACACACCCCGTAAAATTGTTTAAATTATTTATAATTTAACAATTACTTCCTCAAAGAGGAAGCTTTGTAATGGTGAAAAAAATTTTTGTAACAAAAAATGTTTAAAAACATGTTTTAAGACTTAAGGCACGAAAATCCGTCGTTTTTGAGCAAAAAAGTTTTCGTGTACGTGCGTGCGGGCGTGCGTGCGTTCGTGCGTGCGTGCATGTGTACCGGCTATAACTTTTGAACAAATTGACCGATTTACATCGGATAAAGTTATTTTCTTCGTTTCGAAGGAGAATAGAGAAAGTATAACCTATTTTTTCATTTTTTCGTTTTTCTTTTGTTTTATAACCAAAAAACGATTTTGAATTTTTCGTTTTTTGATTTTTAAATATGTTACAGTAGATATTACTTAATTTAATCTATTTTTATTTAAAGGTCGTCAGATTACTCTGCAAGTTTTTTTAATGTTTAATTATCTTTAGTCTGTCATTTTTTATTAATGAAAATATGGTTTAAACTTCTTTATTTTTTTTCTCAATAAAGTTTCAACTATTGACTTAAAATTTTAATCACTTATTAAACTTATTTGGTGCAATATTTGGCTAAAATTTCAAGTGATTATCTTCATTTGTTTCAGAGAAAAAAATTATTTAAGAAAAAATTTTCATTTTTCGTTGTCGTACGATAACAATAGCAAAAATTATCCAATCGTCTTGAAATTGGGCACAGAGATAGCTTTTTTATAACTTCGAACCGAGTTCGTTGTCTAAAAAAATCGGATCATTTCTAATGAAGATATTTGAGATTAAAAATTCTTTTCTTATATTTTTGAATTGCTGTTTCTCAGAGAATTGTTGATTTATCGATTAGAAATTTTAACCAGTTATTACACTGATTGTGGATAATATTCTGTTAAAATTTTGAGGCGATTATCTTCATTTGTTTTTTATAAAAAAATTATTTTCGAAAATTTTTAGTTTTCGTTGTCGCACGATAATAAGAGCAAAAATTATCCAATCGTCTTGAAATTTTGATCAGAGATAGCTTTTTTATATTTTCGAACCGAGTTCGCTGCCCAAAAAATTCGGTTCATTTCTGCTGAAGATATTTGAGGTTAAAAATATTTTTCTTAAATTTTTGAATTGCGTATTTAGAGAACTGTTGATTTGTCTACTTGAAATTTTAACCATTTACTACACTAGTTAGTGGCAATATTCGGCTAAAATATCAAGTGATTATATTTATTTTGTTAAGAGAAAAAAAATATTTTTAGAAAAAAGGGCAGTTTCTTTCCCACACTATACAAACAAAGATATTAATATTTATCGCAATTTCATTGTCTAACTGAAATTGCAAAAGATATTAATATCTTTGTTTGAAAAAAAAGAAAAAAAGTTTTATTATTGAAATTTGTTAGCATTTTTTTTGTGAAACATTTATTCTTAGAATTACAATTGATTAAAAGGAATCGAAAAATTATTTTGAGGAAGCTAAGTGCCAAAGAATTGGCAGCGGTTTTTTTTCGGTGGATTTCTATTTGGGTAAGAAATAAAGTCATTACTGATTTGCATTCAAAAATTAGTGTGATCATCTTGAATAGTGTTAGTTGCGAATCAATCAAATCGATATATTGTGTGTAATCGTTAATACAGATTTTTGTATTTTAAATTTATTTATTAAAATATTGTGAATTAAATTGGAGTAATTCAGCCACTTTAAACTGAAATGCAGTAAAAAAAAAACTTTTAAAATATAGTACACGGATAGAATTTTCCCATAAAAATTACCGTGAAATTCGAAGATCACCCGTCTTTTCTGGAAATTATTACGCGTATTTCCTATAATTATTGCTGTAGCTTTAGAAAAATTTACTATCGGTATGTTAATTTTTACCGGAGCAGTCGGTAAATTTTGTAGCGAAAGTAATATAAAAATTATAGGGATTCATAGCATTTTTTCTGGGCTGTCACGGTAATTTTTACTGCTTTTTAGTAAATATAACCTATAAATACAAATCATTGACTTTAAGATAAATTCGTTGTTTTATCTTTTTTCGTCAAATAAAAGGAAAAAAATGTTTTAAAACACTCAAATTTTGAATAACATTCAGAAGCCACGGAATAAAGCACAAATATGAAAGTAAATAGGTTAGTACGAACGTTTTTGTAACCTGAAATTTTTACCGTGACATCACAGGAAATTTTCCTGTGTGCACCGTACAAAGTTCAGGAACGTTTTGTGTTCCTCAGTTACCATACACACCGGTAAGTTTTCCCGTGAATTTATGTATTTATCCATGTACAATAATGTTACCAACAGCAAAATTAGGAACATATTGAATTTGTAGGGTGTAAAACGTGTGTTTTGGCAAATTGCACCAGATTTAATTCGTGCTTGAAAGGGTTAAATGTTACCACGATAATGTTCTACTTAATTTGAATATTTTTAAATTACCATATGAAGAACTCATACTTGGTTCCATTGTCAGTATTTCATTAAAATTCGGCAGGTATAGTATAGGATAGTATATATATTATAGTTAAAAACTCTATCTTGAGTGTGGACATATCGTATTCGCTCATCCGATTGTATCGAATTTATCGTTAATTTTTTGCCAAAATTTAAGAAATTATTTTTATTTGTTTTTGAGAAAAAATGTTTTGGAACATGTCTTTTTTATATCTTCAAGGTGATTTTTTTATAATAAAAACTAATTGTCACGACCAAAGATATTTAAAGGTAAAATTTTTTTTTCTCAATAATTTTGAATAGTAAAAAAAATAGCATGGTTTTATTTCTAATGTGTGTTATTAGAATTAAATTAATTGCGAATATTCTCAGAAATTTTTGTAGAAAGTAAGCGTCTGATATGTATTGATAGTAATGTATTGGTAGCGGTTTTCTTAATAAGGGGTGTTTGTTAAGGATAGTCAAAATTAAACTTCATTTACAGATATATACAGATCATTAAAACAATAAAAATTTACTGGAACCGACTACTGGCACTGACATCCCCATACCTTGATATAGTCAAGAAAATTGTTAAACCGCTTTCTGAGTAACAATAATTCTTGTCAATATCATTTTCATTTTTTAATATTTGAAGATAATAATTACATGCACAAAGCCATTAATCTTATGAGATAAATGAAATAATTTTCCACTTGTAAATCTATCTTCTATATTATACAAAAAAACAATTTGATATGGAGAAAGCTATTACCAAACTAGGCTATTTCAAATAAGAAGATGCGTTTGAACTCGCAACGACTTAAAAACTTCTGTATCAGCGCGCATGATTGATTTAAGACGTACGATAAATCGTAATCAATACTGAAGTCATCAACTAGCGCGTTATTTGCGTTGCGAGTGTATATTCCGAGTTCAATTCGCTCGCCTGCAGTAATATCGTCTATCTACGTGACTATACGAGGGTCAGAGGTTGCCGATGTCCCCGCAGTGGCTTTCAGAGCTGTGCGCCGCTACGTCGAGAAACTCGTCGTGAACGAGACGCGCGAGTTGCGCGTGTCTCCCCTCTTCTTTCACCGAACTGGAGTTTGTTACCGGAAACAGATGTTTTTCTTTTCGAACGGTACTCGCTTTAATCTGCTCATGTTTTTACAAATAACACTTGAGCATGGCTAAAATAATTATGTAGTTTCTATTTTGAAAGTGAAAAAGTACTTTTTTTATTTTACACTTATACTTTATTAATTGAATAGGGATGAGCAGGTATTGGATTGATAACGTTTAATTCGTGTTATCTAGTCCCAAAGTAAAGCTTTAAGATTTCCGTTTTCCGATTTATCCGATTAATTTGCAATCTAATCTCTGCTATCGCGGGCTCATTTACAGTAGATCGTTTCTTTTGCACGTATTTTTCAATATTTGCCAAGGGTTGAGCCCGATTAAAAAAAAAAGATTTAGATTTGAGGAGAATTAAGATTAGATTATGAAGATTGGGAAAGTACGCTAAAGAGAGATAGGATGAATATGTGCACTACTATATGCACACGTTCAAGTGGAAAAGTACGAATGTATGGGAATGACTGTTCAGCTGCTCTTCGATAAACCTTTTCCTTCCTCGAAGGGTTCTATGTGTTTTTGATTCATCATCGATCATTTATTTTTTAAAATAAAGGAACACAAAAGTAAAAGAAAAAATTGTTTATTTCCAAAAATGTTCAATGGTTACTCTTAATTTGAAAAAAAAATATTATTACAACAATTATGTATCCACATTCTTTTATAAAGAATTTTCATTGCATTTTCCAAATATTCTCGATTATTTGATTTTTATATGCATAAAAAAACGATTTACTGGCACCTGTCCAATACGTGCACACCGTTAGTGAATAAATAAATAATATTTCATTAAACTCATTTGGATTTCTTTTCATATATACAAAGAGCAACAAACAGCCTCTAATGGTTGCGATCATATATTTTTGCTCCAAACAGCAATCTTACGTAACTTGGCGTACGTATAGTACACCCGCGCCTAAAATAACTTCCTATATACGCGCGGTCGCTCCTAATTGCCCTTTCCTCAAATTCAAATAGACAGAGCGGCGTCGCGTCGCGCGTGCGCTCGGATAAAATCGTATATGTATATAATAATAACACAGCAATTGAGAGACACTGGAAGATGAAAAGCTGCGGGTGCACATATGCGCGTCGGCTGCTGCGCGCGACGGGCCCCCCTCTGGAAACTCAAAAACTCGGTTGATTCTCTCTCTCTCTCTCTCTCTTTCCCTTTGTGATATACCCCTCCTTGCTCCGATGCTCCGCACATGACCTGAGAAGAGAGAGAGAGAGAGCGAGCGAGCGAACGAGCGAGTACACACACATGGATCCATGCCTCTAGCGCACAGCTTGCAACCCCCGCCGCGCTCTCTCTCGCGCGCCCGCGTCCTCCTCCCCCCCTTTCTCTCACTCTCCGCGCGCGCAGCCCCGCGCGTCGTCGTATTCTCAGCCGCTCAGTCGTTCCTGATCCGTCGATTGGTCCCCGCGCGCTTGCGTCCCATATACATATACATATACGCGCCACTCTGTCTCTGCCGTTGTTATACTGCGATACACATTTTCGCCTCTCCCTCGCGTTGTTATCGTCATCGTTGTTGCGCACTATCCCATCTGAATGATAGATAGCCTGTAGCGAACGTTGCGGTTCGGTCGTGCTGATAAGAAGCGACGTTGGAAGCTGCGGAATCTTTCGAAGATGTCGGTGCGTCAAATCTGAGGTTAACTGAGCGAGAAGAGAGAAAAGGAGCAAGGGAGAGAGGAGTGCTTTCGTTCGGAAGTTTTTTTATACCATGGGACGTACGAGACCGTCTGTGAAGAAGAGACTTTTTTACTCCAAGAGGATGGTCAAGAAGGACAAATTTTCAATTTAGTGATCTGCTGAATTGTACTGTGCGGTGGTTTGTTACTGTTTGTTTTGGTTTTCTTATAATCGCACCGCCGTAGTGAAGGAACAAGACTCATTGTATATTCCTTTCTTCTGCTGTACGCTTTTGTGAGAACAGTGCGGGACAAATATACTTATATACCATATATAAACCAAGTTTAGTGCCACTGTGACGAACACGAGTGTTTTTCGGAGGAAGTCGGACGTTTCTTATCTGTCTTGTCAACACCGTAGTTGACTCACTGCGGGCGCGTTTTATACTGCTGTTGTCCTGGGTTTGTACATAGATCGTCGTGTCGTATACAAAGTGTACGCACACCACGCTGGAGTAGGCTGTACAGAAAAAGACATTGATTACACAGCCTACTATAAAAGATACGAAAAGATAGAGAGAGATTTATAAATATATATATATATATACATATGTAAGCGTGTAACGCATCTCGAGTACAACGTCAATTTTTTTTGCTTCGTTACACTTTTCAGACAAATCCGTCCAATTGGATATTCTGCGCGTGTGTGCATTGCAAAGCTTACGTAAGACTGACGGGGTTCGCGCCAAAAACTGTGCCAAAGCGCCATAGTACAAGCTCTCCATTATAGCAGTATTAACACCAAGACTTCCTTTAATCTAGAAACTTTAATCTTTTTCTTTTTCTCTGTACATATATATATATATATATAATACTATACTCGCGCCGTTGTTTATATTGTACGTATATATACATACGTACCGCGGGATCTAGTCCCGATTACTATTGACTATATTGACTGTGCACATAGTAGATATATATAATAAACATGAGTAAAATGTTTTACAACGCTTTCGGATATCAGAGCAGTCCGAATAATAGCCCCCCTTCGCCCACGAAGGGGACCCTCTGGGGAAGTGCCTATAGTCCATTCAAAAAGTGAGTATAAATATATGGTTCCACATGCAACGTATGACTGTTGAATGTCAACTATGGTTGAAAATGATGCTTTTTTTTATAATGATATGAAAAATTTAGGGTTCATCATTGCTGTATGCAGTTAATGGATTGAAAATTACCGCGAAATGTTATGTACATTAGGTAGTCTTGTATTGTGAGCTTATGCGAATGAATAAATATATTAAAATATAGTTTAAGTTCTTTATCATATTAGGTATAGCGGTTAAGACTAAATGAATATAATAATTTCTTATTCCAGATAATAATCTGAAGTAAACCGACTGCATGTAGATTTTATCGTAGTAAAGTATGATATTCGATGTTTATTACCGGCAAAGGTATATTCTTATTGCCTCATTTCTCTGAGATACACCTGTAAAGCATTATTTCATCCCTCGCGGTAACGTGAATGCATTATAGAATGTTTATGTTTTCGAGAAACATTGCAAAAAGTATATACGCACGTAGTCAAGGTTTTTTTCTCCAAACATACGCTGTATAGCTTATTTTAACTATATGTAATTTTAAATTTTCGAGAGCTTTCGTGAGCTTCTTTGTTTTTAGTTACTAAAATATCACCAATGTTAAAGCTAATGTATAGAAGATATTTGAACTGCGATATTTATAGGACACCACTATCCGGACTTGAAAAACCTCTTTGGCGTGATTCCCTAATTTTCTGTACACACGCGTTCACAGCAATATTTCCCACTGATATATGACTCACTAGACTCTTGATATATAACGATGAAATACAAAAACGTTTTAATTCGGGCACGGAATGATGCATAATCATTCATTAATCAGCAATCGCATGAATTATCGACATATACCCGCAATGACGCAATTGTTCCCTTTGTCCCGGCAAGATTTGTCGCTGTCTTTCTACTATGTATATCTACATATACACTACAACAAGTCTCGCGCATGTGCACACACTTTGCAATTGTCGGTATACCGCGCCGCCTTCAATTACTTTATTCGGACTCGATCCGCCGTCGCAACTCGCAATAATACATACCCGCACGTATATATATATACATAATGCGATGTTTGACCGCGTGCGATCATCCGCCGGCGCTGCCGCGCCGCACCTTTGATTTATATTATTCGCCTAACCTCAGCTCAACAACGAATTCGCTATAGCGTCCCACACAAACGCGCGCTCATGTGATAATACGCGCATTTTGCACACGTTTCCGCGCTTCGTTTTCGAACTTTACATATTAAGCAGCAAATCGAGGCTCGCGCCTACGCGCGCGCGCGCGAAAAAAACAATTACCGAGACGCCCACGCGTGGGGCCCCACCGATCGGCGCTCAAGAACTGCGCAAATCGAGCAATGAAAAACAGCGGGTTTATCTCATGAACGATGCAGTTGTGAGAAACGCGCATCGTGAGCGGACGACGGAGAAAAAGAGAGAGAGAGAGAGGCGTTCTAACGAGCCGTAAACAAAGCGGTAATTCCTTTGATTAGGTTTAATTATTCGACGGCCCGCTGCCATTCGTCCGTGGGCCATGCTTATATACTGCAGTAATTCACTTATCGTTCTACTTTAAGGCCCTGATGTGCTGAGACGAGAGGCATCGTCGTTACTTATCGCTACGAGCGCGTTTAGCGAAACGAACGAGGAAAGACTTGTGTTTATATATAGATATTTTTGGAAACGAATGAGATCGAACGAAACAGACGATGATGATGGCTTTTCTTCGATGGAGCCGTCGGTGTGTGGTATATTTATTGAAACACGCATACGTCGTATTAACGTTATCTAATCATCGCTTTATTACGCTATATGTTTATTCGTCCCTTAACGCAACTTTCTCTAATGCTAACTGCTCTCGATACATAGGGAATACTTTATTTGCTAAAGAGCTTATAGTGTTATGATAGTGCTGCGACGAAAGCACTGTTCATTTATGTTAATACGTAGTGGCGGTAGTTCCAAACAAAAACATCTAAATGCTTGGGAAATGCTTTTGCTGGCGAAATCTACTTGAGAAAATTTTGATTGGAAAAAAATATTAATTAATATGAAATAATAGAATAACGTGTATTGCGTTGATAAAAAAGTAATTTAATTGCAAAATAATCTTTAAAGTCTAAATAAAAGTAAATAAAAGACTAAAACGTAAATAAACAATAAAATATAAATTCATCTTTATTGCATCAACCCATTGTATGTAGCTCTCATTTTACTTTTTAGAATATTAAAATTTATGTACATATAAAAGGGCTTAACAAAGTTGACTTTTCATCAAATTCAGTAAACATTGCACATGTAATTTATTCAAAGTCAAAGTATTTGCATAAAGACGATGCATATTTAAAATAGAAAGATAAATATCTACTTTGGAAAATTAATTTACATTGAATATTCTGTGCATATTACGTATATTAAACGATAATTATTCAACTTGCATCAATTTTCGCAATACCTACTTGTCGTTTCAAAAACGAAAATATAACGTTTGATATAAAAAATCTAAGCTCTAACAAAAGCGAAACCTGGAAATGTTTAATCTAACCGAGCTTTGTTTGATTTATCCCGAGCACAAACAGCTCGAATTTTAAAAAAATCCGAGACTCTTCCCTCGACAACGAAGCTCCTTGCGCTCTTTTCTCTTTCTCCTTTTTTCAAAGAGCATTTATCCCTCAAAAGCGAAAAAGGAAACTCTTATGGCGAGAGAAAAACCTTAGATACTTTGTTACAGTACGTCGTCCCCGTGGGGCGTTTTTTAGCTATATATATATACAACGCGAGCAACGTGAGCACGCACAGCATCAGCACGTTGGACCGTTGCTGCTACGATATAACCTGCCCTCGTTGGATATTGATCACGGCCTTCTCTCTCTCTCTTGCTCTCCCTCTTCCCCTCTTTTTTGCCCATCACTGCGCGAGCGCGGCAGAGTAGCGATGACGTCACTCCCGTTGGCACTTTGACCGAGCGCGCGCGCGTGTATATATAATAGTACGAATGTGCTCTGATGCCCCCTGCATGCGCTCGACAGGACCGAATTTAATCGACCCCGCGCGCTGTGGTAATCGAACTCCAGACTTGCTACATAATATATACGTATATACATATATATGTGTTTGTCTACACGAGTATATCTATATATAAAAGTCTGAGATATATATTCTTCCAAAAGTAGCTGCGCTCGATAAATATTAGCATTCGGCGGTATAAGTGGCTACGACTGCTGCAGATATATATACATACAGACACACGCGGAATCGATCGCGCGGTATAAGAGATGAAAGCCGAGGATTAATGCACGGCGATAGATAGCAGCCGCGATGTTGATTTATCGGCTGCTATATATTTTTCACGCCCTTCATCGGCGTGATTCTGCTCCTTCTTCTTCTTCTTCTTCTTTATCCTTCGATTTTCTTCTGCTGCGCTTATTCTTCGCGCGTGCACTTGCATAAACAGAGCTGCGATCGCGATGTGGTATATAAACAAGACACACACTGCAGCAGCGAGGTATACGCGCATGCGTTCCATGTGCTTTCGCGCGCCGTCGCGTCGAATCTGCGCGCTCTCGTTCGTGGATTGGTATGGATTCGCGCATTTGGAACGTGCTTTTCAAGGTTGCAGAAAACGCTATTATACGGTTATACGGAAAGGATATGTAAGGTGCCTATGTACGCGCGTGCAGGTAGGGACTTGGGTTGAGATTAATTTGCACGGTGGCCTTCATTTTTATCGCTGTGAAAAGCGCGATTGTGACGTGCAAAACGACCCGCGAATGCGGTTCATTATAATCTTGCTGGGGTGATTTGAAAGCAAGTTTGTATAATGGGGCGAACTGTAATTTTATATACTCTTGAATAATGATGTTGAATATTAAAGTTCTGTGCAGTAGTTTTAAGAAATATTTTGTGATAGTAACGTTAGGCGTAATTTAATAAGTATTTGTATTTATTAAGTAAATATAAGTACACGAGATAGCCTATTATTTTTAGATTACTCTTAATATTTTAAAGTAAAATATAACTGAGACACTTATTCTAAAAATAGGCGAGAAAGCAAATTTCTAGTCACATAAACACGTTTACTTTGATTGATTACGGTCTTGAAGTTATAACGTAAAATTTTGAAATATGACGCCCAACATAAATAGCCGTAAGATAAAGTACTATGTATTTTGCACTTAAGTTGTATTGAAATTGGAACAGTGTACTTAAATGATGTACGTTGTATATTTATTCATTGAAATTTTCATAATTTTATTTGCTTAGTTTGGTATATCATAGTTTATAATCTAGGTAAAAACTGACATCAAATCTCTCTTATTATTGTTAATACTTAATTTTTTTTTCTCACATTATTCGAAACTTTTCTCATAATTTTATAATACAGCGAAAGAAAAAAAATGTATCATTCGTCCGCACATATTTAAAAATAGCCAGCACTTAATATCTAGTAAACAAAATGTCATCTCAAACCTTCGAGCGCGTAAACTCTATGGTACCCAAAAAAAGCTACTGTAGCATCCGGGCACCCTTTCTACATCGCATTACCGGAAAGATCAATCCTCGTCGCACGGCGTCGGTGTAGCGGTTCATTTCCTATTTCGAATTTATTAGTTCGCCCACTCACGCAAATTAAGTCTCTGCCGTACCATTCTCGGTCATCTCTCTCTCTCTCTCTCTCTCTTTCTCGCGTACATTATATACCTATAGACTTATTCAAGCGCATCGTCCGTCTCTGGATTGTAGACGGCTCGCCATTCGATACCGAACAAAAAAGAAGAGCGCCCGCACCCTTGCGCCTGGAGAGATTTTCTGAATAGCGTCGCGCGCGCTTCTCTCGGGATGGTCTATCCAACGACGCGCAGGAAGCTTATAGGTGCTCCCGTGTGCTATTTTTATATGTGTACGCTACGATCGCTATATATCTCGACCTGCCTTTGACAGTACGGTCTCTAGGAACTCAATAGGGGGAAAATAAGGGTTCTATGTATGTGTGTGTGTGTGTGTGTGCAGTAAAAAATTGTAAAGAAAAAGAGGTGCGTGCATCTGCTCCGCTGGCGCATTTATCATCTATAACTAACCTAATACGGTGGTATTTTTTTTCTCTGATGCGGCAACTGCTGCTATATACATTACACCGTGCGGAAGCTCGCGGTTAGCTGATTTTTCACGCTGATTAGGATACGCCAGACGGTCGATGAACGCTGTTTTTTCTTCTCCACGCTTGTTTAATTTTATCTGTAATCATCCGTAGTTTCTTTACAGAGTTTTAGTAGTATGTGCTTTTCCTTAACTTGATAAGATTTTCAATTTTCTTGTTTATTTTAATCAAGCGTCTGATGTATATTAGGATTGTAACTATAATTGATTTATTCAATAAATGATATGCAAATTGATTCGATATCAGCGTGAATGATTGCTTACTTCTAATTTTGTGAAATCGATTATTCGAATATACCTAAAATTATTCGATATTATAATTGGGTATTTAAAATTACAGATTAAAAAAATGAAAGATACTCTTTTTATATATCAATCAATAAACTAGCCATAGTCATACATTTTTTCATTTAACTGCGCTCGTATTAGAGAAAATTATTATTTCCTGCGCAAGTGCAATCAATGAACTTAAAAGGTAAATGGGGTATAAGTGCGCCACGGAAAGTCGTTAATATTCCCCACGGCATCTGTTGCTGCTCGTTGCTATTTCAGTTGACGAACTGCAGTTGCAGAGTTGCAGCGTGCCGAAACAACTGCCGCGCACGCAAGCGTTCCAGCGCACTTGGCGACACTTTTTTTCCCTTTATTTCACGCATCTTAAATAAGCGCGAGAAAGATTCTAGGAACGACATATCCGTAAAGCTAAATGCGCCCGCAATTGAACGTACTTTTCGGTTGATTCGTGTAGGGTTAATGGGTATAAAATTCGTATATTGTGACAATTGGTCTTGATAAGCATTCATTTATATGTCTATATAAAAGAGTTCATAAAAGAATATTCCATGTGAATTTTCTTTATTAAGTCTTTGTAACAAATTGTTATCGGAGATATGGAATATGATGAATTCAAGGGTTTGTAGTGCAGTTTCAAATTTTTTACATCCTGCAATTGAGATGAAAAGGATGCGGATGCGGGCTCTCAACATTAGATATGCCTGTGACAACTCTCGTATAATATCGATACTTTATAGAAACGATCTGCAAAATTCCATAATAAAATTATAAAATTAAATTTTATTCTTTTTTTAACATATTTACCATACATTATAAATTACTTCGTGTCCATATTAGTTTAGATTTCTGGTCGTTTCTAAAACTTAAAGATAGAAATATTGTTTAAAATAATATTATAAGTAGTTATAATGAAAGTTTTATAATACACAATTTCTCATTATAAGTACGATTTATACATCATTGAAAAGTCAGTAAAGCTACGTTCTAGTATTCATTACGGTCACTTAGCAAATTTGGCACTCATTTCCAACATTACACGTAATTACAGACGGCGTATATGCATCTCTAATCTAATTATTTCCTTTGACTTTCCCGAAAATGTATTCTAAAGATGTTACTTACCAGAAATCTAAATTAAACTTAACTGGAAGACCCTTATTTCTTGGAGTACCATCATCGTCTAAGAGTACATACTATTTTATTGTTTTCTAACAACATTGATGAGTACGATTCTAATAATATCATTGAATAATGTCTATATAAACAATAATGGCTAATGTATCCATTATATTTTTGTTTCAGTACCAATTATCCAATCCCAAACATCACGATGGATCAAACTATGCCCATAGTTAATGGTAAGGTCACAGATAACGTATTGTATTAATTCACCCATCTACTATATATATATATATATATATATATATATATATATATA
>JAWWEQ010048874.1:0-89448 GCA_035583055.1 Torymus tubicola | reverse complement strand
ATATCTATATACAGCACCTTCTCGTATCCCTTATCCGTTCCCTTTCGAGTCCTCGGCGTATATATAGGACCGACCTCGGTTTCTGCAGCAGTATACAGTTCGTGTGTGTGTATGTCAGGCACACGCGGTCGTCGCGAGCCCCTGGAGGCGCGCTTGCACTACACTGCCAGATTAGCGCCAACGGCGCAATCGATGATTCTTATTGTTAGCTTTGCTTGTGTATCTGAAGAGAGAGAGAGAGAGAGGGACAGACACACATGTGCTTGCACTAATCCTTTACGGCCGATTCCTTTGTCGGACGATGGAAAAATTTTCGGTGATCGCTTTCCATTGTATACTCGTCGGGTTTATCGTCCTTTCTTTCTTTCGTTCTGTATATATATGTCTGTCTGTCTGTTTTTCTCTCCCTCTCTCTCTCTCTCTCTTTTTTGGTCTTTCCCCCGCACCCCTAACTTACGTATATATATATATATGTGTGTGTCTTACAATACATGTGCTGTAGGAGTTTTGAGAAGCGTTTTCACGCAAGACTTGCGCTCGTCTTGCAATGAACGAGGGGCGCGCGCCGATATATATATTATTTCTTCGTCCCTACGAATCTCTCGCGAGGGCAGTTTTCTCGAGTGTAAGATATATATATGACTCTCGAATTATGTGGATTTCGGTGTCTATCATGCTCGTGTGTGTAACGCGCGATGATGGATCGGTAAATAAGTCGTGCGTATCGTGTGTGTGTGTGTGTGTGCGGGGTATGGGCATTGACTTCGAAATGGGAAGCTGCTGCTGCACGATTTATGAAGGTTTAGCGTTCCCCCGGTGCGTATTTTGAGTTATTATGATTAATTGAAATGTAATTATCCTGGTAATTGCAATTAATGACGGTTTGATTAAGATTAGTTGAGAGATTTGGTGTTGTTATATGGGGAAATATAGCTATATAAAATAGTGCGCGTACAACACATTATTCGCAAGAACATTGACCGATATAATTAACTATACTTTGAATAATTTAACCAATCATTCGATAATAATTATAAATTGAATTAAACTTCGTAGATTTCTTTATATGATAATTAATTTCAATCGTATATTCACTTTGTATGCACACAATATATAACCGTGTACGATAATTTTGCGAGTACGAATATTTCGGTTGAATTTAACATTGATCTGTAGTAGAAGTGATGAAGTGCAAAACTAGCTTTGCACTCTTGAACATCCCCGATGGCCGTTGCAGACGTTTCTCGGCTACAGTAAAACTGTATATAGAAACTAATCAATGCTTTAGACAGCCGAGAGAGAGAGAGAGAGAGAGAGAGAGAGAGAGAGAGAGAAGTGGAGTAGGGAAGAGGGGGTGGTACTGACAGAACCAGATCCGATTTTCATTGACCAGTTGAAAGGGCTACGAACAGTTTCAATCCCTTTAGACTTTTTGCAAACCTGATCTCTGGGGTTGAATTTCAATGGTAGGTTATTTGACATGGAATTTATAATAATTTTAACTGTAATCTTTTAAGCTGTGATATGTGGTAACATATTAAAGTAGAAGAGTATTAAAAGAATGTTCCAATAAAATGGTATTTTACATAAAAAATATACAATTGTACTTTTACAATAGATGTAATTGTACACTGTGAGAAGGATTTATTTATAGTTAATATAATTAGTAACAGTTAATACAAAATAGTTGATTTTGGGGAAATAAGGAAATTGTAAATGTGAATACATTCACATTTGACTACAATTCCATGTATTACTATTAAGATGCGTATATTAATAGTTAATATGAGTTCATAAAGAGTAAATGTAAATACATTTTTCTGTATATTTTTAATATATCTTCCTTATTAACTATAAACAAATTCTTCTCTCAGTGCACTTACATATAATTAAATATTGTAATAAATAATATTTTTAGTCAATGCAAATGATAAATGATTAACGGAATATATAAAAAACAAAGGTAATATATCTATTCACCCAAATTATACTTCTTTACGCAACAAAAAAGTTCCGACTGAATAATCCGGATATGAAACTTTCAAGGACCAACAACGACTATATCGCACATTAATTTTAATGTGAAAATTATTCAATCCACACGCCCACAGAAAAACATTTCATTCGCACTAAACTCTTTTCTCAGTTCACTTTTCGGCTTTCACCACATAAAGAGACATTTATACATACACACATATATATACGTGCTTCTCTATTACACATCGCGCCAATCCTTCGCTCTCTTTTTACTACGTCGTATTGCGCCACCTCTAATCCCGACATTAGCGCTAATAACACCACTCGCTCGCCATTACCATCATCTTTCTCTCTCTCTCTTTCTTTCTCCTTCAAACAATGCACACGTTTGCTATATCTATATATATACATACATATACGTACGGAAGGCGAACGAAATTGGAGCGGGCCGAGAATGAATCACGTCGCGCGCGCGCGCGTGTTTTCCGGTCTTTAGATGCGCCAAGATCCGCTGGACCTCGAAAAAAAGAGCGCGGTTATATAGGTGCGCCTTGGTATGGCGCGTGCTTCCGATTTCTGCGACGTAGATGGCGGGAAGGAGAGAGAGAGAGAGACAAAAAAAGAAGCAAGCGGATGAAGATGATGATTGTAGGTACCTGACGACGACGACGACGACGTCTAGACGAGATATTCGCGAGACTAATGAGGGATGGGGGTGGTAGTGAGGACGAGGACAGGAGTGATAAAAATTCTTGATTGATCGGGGTAGGGAGGTGATGAAGAGATGGGGTGAGGAATTTCAGTGGAAAATCGATGGGGTATTTGCATTGGGGATGCAGAGCGAAACGAGAATGTTGTTTTTGTATTTAGAGAAAAAATGTTGTTATTAAGGTATTTAGGCTATGGGAAAGAGTAGAATACCTGCTCGATATAATTCTTCGATAAATTTTAATAATTGACGTGAATCGAATTATTCTTTAAAAAAGGCAGTGCAGCTTCTTTTAAACAGGAATTATACGTGTGACAAAAAGTAATTACTTCCTGGCGCATATGTCGTGTTATTCTTTTTGATGTGTCTATACGTAATTTTTAGTACCACGGTAGAATAACAAATGTTTCCGGTGTGTGTATGAGGAGGAATAAAACAAATGAAAGATTATTATTTGTCTACCGATAATTTATTGCATTGGTAATAGACTGGAATTAAAGTATATTTAATAATAAGGCTACACGGTGTTGGAAAATAAATTTCCATCGTCATGAACCAGTTTTCATGAATAATGTAGGTGTTCCATTACTTTTATAAGAGTGCAAAGTAAATGTCAATTTATCAAATTACCGTCGATGTTTTTAATAAGATCAAAATGTCAACATTTTAATGAAGTTTCATTAAAAAATATTAAATTATGATGTTCGATTTTGATACATTCTATTTATATAATATAATGTCATATATTTTCACAACGCATTTATCAAGGATTTATAAAATAATACTTCTAAAACACACAACCGTCAAACGTCAGAGCCACTCAGCGGATTTGTCTCGACCCGACAAACCTCATTATATGTTGAACCATAACATCAACCAGCTCGTACCTCGCACTCCTAAGCCTCCTCGTGTAATACATAACTCAGAAGGAAGAAAAAAAATCCACCCACCTTATATCTCTCGACCTTTTCACGTTAAGACGACGATTTTACAAAAACAGACGTATATGCGCGCGCGCTGCTTCCTCGTATACACACATATAATCGTATTCCCTTTTTCCCGGCGGCGAACGTTGAAACAGAATGAAAAAAAGAGAAAGAAGATAGAACGACGTAAGGCCGTGAGGGTATATAGAGAAGTAAAGAGAGAAAAATAATTGACAAGAGGGGATAAAAATACGGACTGACGCGCGCGCGAGCGCGAAAAAGCCTCTCTGCGAGCGAGCGAGCGAGCAAGCGAAAGCGAGAGAGAGCAAAAGTGACTGCGTGCAGCTGCACGAGTAAAGGTGAAGGAGAAGAGAGAGAGAAGGAAGATGAAAGACCGCGGAAAATCCAATCGAGCCCTGGTTTATCCCCCGTTGTCTATATATCCCCTCTCGCGAGATCCCGATCACTTCCGGTCCGCAGTTTTCCGGCTTATACCGTCAGCCAGACGTTATACGCGTGAGTCTCTCGTATGTGTATATATATATATTCGCATATGTATATGTGTGTGTGTGCAAGAGACACGGGTAACGTGTCCCTCTAAAATCGATTATGGAAGATAATGCGTGCGAGAGACGAGGATACGGGGGGAAGGCATTTTCCCCTGACTTTTTGGCGAATGTATAGGATTTGGTGATGGACTATGGAGGTGATTTGTTGTGGGGACAAAATGGTGATGATGCAAAATTCATATTGGGGATATAGATTTCTCGGATTCATTGATCGCAAACAGTGGCTCTGTTTGTTAGAGGAGAAAGTAGTATATACGTAAGAAAATATTGGCTAAGGAAGTATTTTATCGGTTGTATATAAGGAAAAGAATGCGAGGTATGCAAATAAATTATATGGAAGAAGTTGTTGCTGATGCAATAAGTTTTGTCGCTTCGCATTGTGCTCTATAGACTATGTTTTCTAAATTTATCTCTAACATTATGACGGTTACGAATGCGAAGTATAAATATCGATCGAAACGTGCGTGATACAATGGTACATCTTTTGTTTTTTTTTTAAATAACGGGTTTGTGCGTATGAAGCAATTCGATAAATGTATATGAAGGAGAATAAAAATGTTGTACGTATTCTATGTGTATGAATTATAAATTGTGATGGGTTTTGTAATGAACATATGATTGTGCATATAGTAAAGTACTACTATCACATTTTCATTTGTTTCAATTCAATAAATATTTTCTATATGTTTTCGATGTTTATTATATATTCGATTTGTAAGTAAGTTCTGTGTGTGAGCAAAGTATATGTACTTACACTTGCTAGAAAGCAATCATTCGTATTGATTTTCCACGCTACTTCTTTTATGCTCTCAGAGTACACGAGTGACTAACGCCTGAAAATTTTATTACATAATGGTATTTATTATCTCTGCTCATTGTTGCTTACTTCGTAATGATCATTAATCATTATGTTTGATATATCTGTGTAATTATTTATTAATCAAGAATTATTGGTAAAGATATACATTGTACATTTGTACGTATCACGTTAGCATTTCTTATAATTCATTTCATTATTTTGAAATATATACAATATGGTATTATTATCAGAGAATCTATTAATATTTCCTTGATTAATTAAAAAAAAATATACAAAAAATAAATTTTTTGCTTTTATCAAACAATAATATAAAAATATTTTATTTGAATTTCACAGAAATAAATAATGAATGATTGCAACGAAATGAAAAATCCTCGTGTATATATATGTATATCAGGAAAAAGATTCATTACAATAATAATTGAAAACACGACCAGAATATTTTCCTGAACATTCAGTTCCATGCGCGTACATATATATATATATATATATATAACATTCACATCAGCTTCGAGCACATATACATACATATACACACGTTTCCCAAAACCCCGAACAATGCAGAAAAATAAATTCCCTAATATGCTCATAAATTTTCGTATATAACACTATATATACGACTGCGTGTCCTCCTCTTCTCCCGCCTCGACCATTACACATGCGGAAAGCCCCTGAAAATCCATTAATACAACACGTCGCAACGTCGCACACGCGTTGTTATACGCAGCTGCGCAACGAGCGCACGCGCGCGTGTCACCGATCGCGTATATATATATGCACCCGCCCCCGTCATCCTCATCTCTCTCTCTCTCTCGATCTATCAAAAGGTGTGAAACTCACCGCCCCCCCCCCTCACCCTATATATGTATACGTGTCACTTTCGTTCCATCTTTTCGTCCCTATAACTTTAGGAAGAAAGGTATTCCGAAATTAGAATTATAGAACGGCGAGTAGACCTAATTCCGCTTATACATATATACAAGACGCGCGTGCACAGTAATACGGATTACTGATTAATATAGGTTCGCGAAGGTGTATAAAATGAATTTCGGTGCTTTTTAATCCGGGTAAATCGGTATATACAAAAAAAAATAGAAGAAGCACGGATACCACTTGCAGAGGAGCGGAGGTGATTAAAGGAAAACAGATTTTTTTTCTCAATGAGAGAGTTTATACATTCGCGTTCTTCGCCGACAGGTGATTTCGGGTCGACGGTGAAAAACTTGATTAAGCATTTCGGCCGTCGGATTTCTTTCTTCTCCGTGTGTATCGCTTTTGTTTTCTATATACGTGCGATATGTGCGACTGTGAGCGTGTGGGTATATGGATGCGAGCATGTACCTATATATATACGTAAACGGTGAGTAACATATATACGCGGCAGTGTAGATCAATATTTGAAGTGGTTACGCGCAGGGTAAATAGTTGATGAACGCGGAAGAATATGTTGTTTTGATTTTTTTTTTCTCGTTTTTAGCTTTGTTTCTCTGTGTGTGTGTGTATCCTGGGGCTGCGTTTAGATTTATTCCGAAAAATTTTTTACAATGGGGTTTGTTATGCTTTTTGGAGAACATGATACAATTAACTTTTGTACAATTAATATAGTCTTGGTCGTTGTAGTTGATAACTATATATAACTAACCAATTAAATTGGAAAGTGGTATAGTTGTCAAGGCAAAAAAAACAGTTTTATAATGGATGAATAAAAAAAAGTACAAAATAACTCTTCGATTACCATTTCCACGTGAAATATCAACGACAAATTGTTTACGACATATGTATATACACAAGCACAACCGTTATTGAAATTTCCACATCAATATTCATTCCACAAATACCTTTATTTTTCATAATTCCTCAAAAATACCATGCTTTGTGTATGTGTGTGACGCGCGTGTTGTGTATATATCGCGCGTCCTATCCCCTATTAGAAGATTACAAGTGTAAGCTGGGACGCTTAACCGCGAGCGCGCGGCGCATTACACGCAGCGCGGCATAATTTTTCATACACGCTATAACGCGCTTATCTTGAATGCCCGACTGGATTATCGTGTTTTAAAGGCGACCATTAAAATTTTCATTCGCTCATTTCGAAATCTTCCCATGCATTCAATGGCTTCTGTACAATAGGTATAGTCTATAGCTGTTGAATTATCGTAGAACGCATACTTTTACATATGCACATGCGGTTATTTCGTCATCGAAAACGTTTTGTCAACGAAGATTATACCTACTATTCCGTTTGAGAATAAAGAAACATTTCAGAAATCTATAGTTTCAAAAGTTCAAAGTGTAAGTGTTAAATAGAGAGATAATTTTTAAGGTGTACACAGTAGTTTTCTTAGTACTTTCAATCACATTAAGATAATCTGACATATATATATTTACGTGATTTGCTAATACGCAGATATTAATTTCAGCAAAATTAGTATATGCATACGTTTTAGAAAACTTTATAATGAATTCTAGTATAAAGAAGAACATTTATACCAAAATTTTTTATACTTATTTAATTTTTTCTATAGGCTTTTACAATAGAATATTACGAAAAAGTATATAACAATTAAAAAAAATTAGTTTTCTTCGTGTATACATCCCGATCGATGAAAATTAAATTTCATTCAAACTTCTTCTACGGACATTAAATCTTTCAGTCTCGCAACATGTACTTAATAAAATCATACGAAATTGCTTTCGCACCACTATTAAAGAACTTTTGCGTTTTATGACATACGCTGCACGTGTAGTACTCACTAATTATACCCGTACTAGTCAAAGCCATATATAAGCACCGCGAATTCGACGGATAACAACTAAGAACACTAAAATCGTTAACTCCTGCTCTATACAAAATTCAAGCCACCAATAAAATCTTGCACTCTCACAATCAGCTGTTATTAGGAAAAATCTAAATTCCAACTTCAAAACCAAGTATATAGAAAATCATGCCGAATCATTTATACTACACGCGTTTTTCTATACCATTCAGTATACGCGTATATGCTCGCCCACACTGTATACAGCCGGCATGATCATCAGCATGGAGCCCAGTTGTGATACTTACGCACGGCACGCAATAAGCCGCAATTTTCCGGGCGAGCGATCGCGTGCGTCCGCGAATATAACGGAGGGGTGAGAGCTATATAGCTGCTCGCATGCATCTCGCGCAGGGAGAGCAAGAGATTAAGCCTGTTATTCCTGCAGCAGACGAAGCACAATGAGCTTCCGAAGGGTGTACGCATGCGTTGGTGTATATAGTATATGGTATAACAGTGTACATATATACGATGTAGTCGAACGTATAACGTTTGCCTAGAGATTACAGGGACGCAGGGTTTCGTTTTTTTTTCGGGTGTATGTTTTTTCTTCTCTCTCTCTCTCTTTCTCTGTCTCTCTTGGTCTTTGTACGCGCGAGCTAGTGCTGGCGAAAGTTCCCTTTTTGTGCGCTATATAGGTGGAGAGAACGCGATTAACTGAAGCTCGTTAGGTTTAAACTGTATATATATATAGACTGCAGGGGATAAATAGAGAGAAGAAATCGGGTGGTGTGCGATTGTGCATGTCTGATTTTTTTTTTTTCGTTGCTGATTTGTCGATTAAGGGTGGGTGGTTGCTATGATGATGATGATGATGACTTGATTTGAAACGGATTTCGGGTAATCTCGCGATGCAAATACGGTGTATTGTTACTGGATTTTATTGTGTATAGTGCGGATACGCAACAGTCGGATTGTAGTGTGTCGATGTTCATTCTTTAGTTTGAAGGAACAGTTATCTAGGTAAAACGAGAATTAATTACTTTGGAGATTACATATTGTTTATAGTATAAAAATGTATTAGATTGTATTTTCTTTTTTAAATTACGTTTTCGAACGTTTTATAAGCTTTTCAAGTATACATTACTTAGATAACTAAAAATGATTAATTTTTTTTTATTACTAAGAGTCTAAATTTCATTGTTTGAATACATCTATAATACATATATATATACCTTAAATTAATCTAAAATTTGCCTACGATTGTAAATTTATAGAGTACATCATGGTACTGCAAAAAGAAAATCTTTATTGTTCGAGTACTGTTATGAGCAAGATTTAATTAAGAGATTCTTATAATCCAATAAAACCAACGACTTCATTAATTAACTTGGCAAATAGGATTTACAAACAAGCCAGTACAAAAGATCAATCGATATCCTATGCCATCAAAAGACCAACCTCATTCCCGGTTTTCTCTCTCTCTCTCTCTCTCTCTCTCTCTTTTCTATTCGCGAACAAAAGAAATAGCGCAGCAGCAGCGGCAGCACACGCGTCGTTTAAATAAACCGAATAAATTTTTAATAAAGCTCGCCCGGCAGCGCAATATACCCAGTGTACCGTGACGAGAAAAACAGAATGAAAGAGAGAGAAAGAGAGAGGGGGAATAGATTCTCCTGACATTCGGAATAATGATTTTTCCGGCCGCGACTTCTGTCGATATGTACACGGGGGGCCCCGATAATTGCCTTCTTCTTGTCTGCACGCGACGTCATTGGTATTTTCTCCTTTCTTTCGCCTGTTATATATAAGAAGTACAAGCGCGTCGTCGAAACGCCAAGGGATTGAAATAGTTTAACGTGGCGTCGATCGCTATATAGATCTATACGTGTTTATGCACGCTATGAGTATGTAAACAATATTTCGTTATAATGGCACGCGGAAAATTCTGTTGAGCTTTTCATCACGGATTCGGGAGTTTTGGAATTTTTAGTGCACACCGTATGGAATAAGTGGTGCAGGATGTTTTAGCTCTAACTCGGCTTTGAATAAATTTTCGTATCTCGTGTTTATACAAAGTAATAATACCACAAGGTTTAAATTTAGCTTGAATATTTTTGGAGAAATTATAGAACATGAGGGAAGTAAATTTCACATCGATGCGAAAACAGAGTTGAAGTTTAATTATCGAGCTGTATAATATATAGTAAAACGGTGAAACTCATGTAGAATTATAAAATATTCGGCCGTAAAATGAAAACTATTCGCCACTTCAGTAAACAAACGTGAATTTTTGCAAGTCGACAGCAGTCGAGCGTTAATTTGTCAACGAAAAAAAAATAGTCACGAAGCAGGAATGATACTTACATATAAAATTACCGTACATTCATAGTCGAGCGCGTGTTCTCCGTGTTACAAGATATTTTACGAGCCGGCGCATTTCCGTTGTTTCATTTATAAAGTTGAAAACTCGTTCCGGGGATCGATCTACAAAAATATTGTTCAAAGCGCTCGAGAGACGAAGGGAGAGAGAGAGAGAGCAAGTGTACTATCTTCACCTTCCTTTTGCGAACTTGTAATCCCAAGGTAATGGGTTTAGTAGTATTTGTTGTAAAACAAGTTGGCTGGGGTACATGTAGGCGGCTGTTTTTCCATGAAGCTACAGCGACGCGTGTGCCTGTTAGATTCTTTGAATTTTCTTTTGGAAAAATCTTTAGATTGTCTTTGGTATAGTTTTAAGAAAAAAAATTCGTATTATCTTGTATGTATTTTAATATGAAATTGTAAATGGAAAAATGTTTGAATAGATAAATTTAATGTTTGAAAAATTTTATTAAGTAGTGTTTGTTGTTAAATTAATATATGAAAAATCCGCGTTATTACAATAATTATTAGAAACTTTACGTAGAATTGTATTGTTGGCTTTCTACTAAAAAGTGTACATGTACACTTAACAGTAGTTTTATTCTTCTATTTGCTTTTTTGAAGGAAGAACCCAATAGCATAAAAAGCATTTTCTCTTTTAGAAAACTACCAGACACAATCGTTCTGTCTAAATATTTTTACTTTGCTTATTTTTTATGCTAATACAGCACGACAAATCTTTATTTTATTGAGAATAAAACAGAAAATAAAATAAAAATATCAGTGCAAAATTGCAATTTATGTTTCTGTAACTCAATAAATATCAGACAGAAAACTTATATCTATAAACTACTTATGACTTTGAATCACAGTGATTCAGAATCTAAATCTGTTACAAACACAAAAAATTCTTTTTTTCCACTAACCCTAGTACACACTCTGCTGTTGATTTTCTCTAATTCAATTAAACCACAGCTCGCTTCTATCCCTTAAAACACGTAGCTTTAAACAAAGTTCAATCGATTACATCTCTTCCTTTACCAATCAGACAAATCCCTCAGTCTCACACTTCTCTTGCAAAAGCCGACAGCTCACCGCACACTGGACTACGCCGCAACGTTATTTACCTCTTCCTCTTACCTAAAGAATCCACTGCTGCTCACTCCAATCTCGCACTTCTCGCTTGCTCTTATCTATACATATATATACACCCTTTGACGAGAACCCGCGAATCAAAGGCGCGCGCGCTCTCTACGTATATAACGCTTACTTCCTTCGCGCTATATACGCGCGCAAATTGCTCATACGTGCCGCGTTCGCGCGCGGGATTAATTCCTAGGCTTGCGCGTGCGCACTTTGTACCTACATATATACATACTACGCATACGTATACAGATATATATATATATATATATATATATACGTATATGCATGTGAATGGGTTGGCGATTGGTCTAAGTCCCGTTGCAGGGCGCGAGACACGCGCTCATTCACTCGCAAATGAACGAAATCGCATAGCGCTATATATACGTAGACGTGTGGAAGTTGCCGCTCGCTCTATACGTGTAATCCTTTCCGGCGTTGAGAGAGAGTTTCTTTTACGATTCGTTGAATGAGTGCGAGCATGTGAGGCGGTGAGGATTCGATATTGCAAGCGGTGGAGAGAGAGAGAGAGAGAGAAAGAGAGTAGGTGATTTCCGAAGTGAAAAGAGGAACACGAGTGAGGAGTGTGTATGAGTGAGTATATGTGTACCGGTTTTTCGTAAGTGATTTAGTAGATGGGACGCGGTTGATTAAAGTTTTAATATCGCATCGATCATGTTTCGAGAGCGATTTGAATAAACGCGTGCCCGCGCTATATAACACCGTTCGATAGAGTGAGAGAGAGACAGAGAGCGTGTAATTATATAGGTGTATATATACGGGGTTTGCTCCCGCTTGTTGGAATTGAGATGTTTATTTTAGAGAGTGAGATTGCAGGCGTTACCGGCCTTATTTATTGGACGTTGAAAAATGTATTCAGATTATTGGAAAATTTGATTTTTGGATGTGTGCGTTAAAATGTAGTGAGAAATATTCTTTAAATTTTGTTCCTTGGAAACGTTACTTGACGAAGTGGAGAAATCAGCTGTCACAAAACCGAGAAAAAGTTTTTTCGAAGTGTGCTTTTTAATTTAAACTAATATGTAATTTTAAATGTATAATTATTTTCTAATCAATCGGCTTGTGTAACAAAATTAGTTCTATTATTTTTTAAACTCTTAATTGAAGTGAAAGTTTTAATATACTCTGTTCAACATATTAAATATTTTCTGGTGAGAAAATATATTCTGTTAACATTCTCTTAACTAAAAAATATCGGATTAAAGGAGATTCAAACAGATATTGTTTTAAAATTACTGTTAAAATTTCTTTTTAATACCTGTATGTAACGAACACAAAGGAAAAGTAACTAAAAATAGTTAATGGTAATGAAATTACGTAATGGACAGATTCGCTACTTAATTTAATTTATTTTTTTTAAGCACAAAAATTCCGACATTTTTAATACCTTTAATAAAAAATTACATTTCAGTAGTTTTTTGAAAAATAATTATTATTAAATTACTACACATGATACTTTTCATAGCTTTAATTCTTTTGTATAGTTAATTTTTATCGTATATAATAAGCTTATACGCTATACATGTATAGAAAACCAAATATATTAATATACTTAAGTAACTTTTTCGCCCTACACCTGTAAAAGTAAAATGCAAATGCAATGCTTATAAAAAAAATCCTCATATCTCTAGGCAAACTTGACCTGATTACTTCCTTGTTTAAACACGAATAATTCAACTTGAACCAAAACCAAACACCGTCCTATATAATATTTTCTTTACCATCGCGCGTATAATAATAATAAAAAATCCCTCGTGTTCCTCACTTTTCCACCACATTGATCCAGAACATAATGAAATCCTTATTCACTCTTTTCTCTCTTCCATATATCCCACCGCAAATACGGTCCACACCCATGATGCGTATATATATACCGCCTCGCGCGCTAAAAACTCGCCGCTGCTGACACAAGCTTGTGAAAAATTCAGCGCAGGCGCCGCGGCGTGGCACGTTAATGGCACTGCGCTGCTTCTCCTCCTCACCTCTCCTATATATACACACGCGGGCGCGCATAATGTGTCCAAATGATTTTTCGCCGAGTATATATATGCGCGAGCACAGAGCTAAAAGCCAACTCGCTGCTGCTGCTGGCCGTGTGTCTTTTCCTGAATAAATGAAGCGCAGAGCAGAGGCGCAAAAAAAGCAGCCCGCGCGCTCGCGTACTTCTTCTTTCTCTTTCTCTCTCTGGTTTTCTTGTTGCGTTGGAGATTTACGGTATACGCGCGCGATTGTATTGTACTGTTTGTTCTCTCTCTCTCTTTCGAGAGAGTGCTGAACGTGTATATATACGTGCGAGGAAATCGCTCAAAGGAATAATTTAAAACAATATTTCCGAGCTTTGTATAGCTCGCACGTATACTGCGTACAAGCAGGCAAGCGAGTGAGTGAGTGAGAGAGAGAGGAGAGGCTCTTAGCTGGCCGCCACGGGCAATAGCGCATAATTTTACGTCGCGCGAGTGCAGAGAGGTATAATGGAAAGCGTTGCATTTGAATTTTTAGGGTGACACGCGCGGAGAGGATTTAATGAATTGCGCATGAGCGAGTCGTCGTCGTCGCCAGTGTCGTTGGCTGTCGATGAGAAACAAATAGCAGGCAGCGGACACACGGCGACACGCGCGGGCTTTATGAAATACTGAATGGCAGGGAGAGAGAGAGAACGAGTGAGTTGTAGTTTATTTTCTCGCTGGAATTTTGATTGAATGCGTTGTTTATTATTTTTTCTTCTTCTTCGCTCAGAAAAAGTGAATTATATTCGGGTGTATATCCGTCATTGCAATTTATATATTGGCCGTGTCTGGTTTTAGAGGCTGTCGCAGTCAATTAAATAAATTAAAATTATTAGAATTTAATAAAGTATAAACATTTGTTATGACTGTTTGTAAAAATAATGATAAATTTGATATAGTATTCAAATTAAAAATATCCTTTGTATTCGAATAAACGCAAGATAAATTTTTTATTCACTATAATTGAAGGATTATTAAACTCTATATAATAACTACACGAGAATGTCATATTGCTCAAATGAACAATTATCAAAATGTATTATCATTTATATTTGTATTAGTAAATTTACTGTGTAATTTAACTACATCAAGTATTTCATCATTTATTGAAGAGAATTTCATTATGGAAACTGTACAAAATGTAAATATATATAAAATCATGCACTATTTAATAAATCATATTTCAAAGTATTAAAATTTTTACAAGAAAAAAAACGTAAATTCAATAAACATCAAAATTAAATTTTAAAAATATATTGACTCAATATACCTCTCCACCCATTTATAATGGAAACTCGCGTGAAACATACGCGACTAATTGACACTGTTTCCATCACACGGCTTTTCACCCGTCTAGACGCGCGCACGGCATATACACATACACACATGTGCTCGCTTGGAAATATGTGCCAGTAATGCTCGGCCACTTACGCGCGTGTCATCGCGAATTTCCCGACGGACGTGCGCTGCACACACACACATATATATATATACATGCGACTTATGCTATATGCGAACGACCGCAACGCGCGAGTTCATTGATATGTTTACTTTGCGAATTCGCGCGATAAATCTTTGACGCGCGCGTGCTTTCTCTTGAGCCCGATGATGCACATACTATACTACACCCTCCTTCTCTTTCTCATTTAAATTTTTTTTCTCGCGCTCGCTCATCAATATTTAATTTCTCGAAAGAAAGAGAGAGAGAGAGAAAGACGCTGCACAGGTTGGGTTTAATAAAGTTATTTTTGGGTTGCGAGCGTTTTATTGCTTAATTTATATATATGAGTTTTCTTGAATTGGGTATAGAGCGTATGAGGAATGTGCAGCTGAAAAATGGAGGTGGCATATATACTTTTATATATCCATATATATATATATACGGTAGGGGCTTGAAATACGGTAACGCGCGCGATATATCCTCGATGACAGCTATCGCGTGTGTAATCGAATTAACATACATTTCTATGCTAATATGAAAATAAATATATTGTTGCGAGTTTTATAAATTTTGACGCCTTTTTTTTTAACGGTAAAGTGTGATTTTTTTTAGTTGGCATGTAGGTTAACTCGTTTTTAAGAAATAAATATACAGTCTATAGGTTTAAGGTTTACTTTGTTTACAGTGTTTTATTATTTTCAATATAAATAGAAACTTATTTTGAATATCATTGTAGCTTTTATTACGTGTTAGTTGTATTAATTAAATATACTTTTTTTGTTTCAGGTGAGTTGTCACTTAATCAATTGACGAGATAGACTATAAATTATCTATGGTGAGTCGAGAACAAGTTATAATATAATTTTAACCTGAAACATTCTTTAGAACGATTTATTCAAGCGGAAATATTTTCGACATTTCCCGAAAGGAAATATTGCCTTCCGTTTCGAAAAACCATTCCCGCTTTTTTAATCGTGATTTTTGCAGTTTTCGGTCCATCGCATTTTTTCAGTTTCATGTTCTCATTCCATTTTCACTCGCGGCTTGTTCGTTATATCAAGTTTGTTTGTGGAAATAGAGGGAAAAAAACTGAAGCAAATGGCCGTAAAATCGTTGCTCTATATCTATTTGTACGAATCTAACGGGCAAGGATTTAAATCTCAGTTTTTAATCTAAAAGCTTATATATATATAGTAGAACAATTTTTTAAAATGCATTTGAAATTATAGGGCACGAAAGGATTATTTTAAAATAAAAACACTACACAATTATGAAAATATTTTTTATTATTTTTTTGAAAACTTACTCATTATATACAACTAATATTTCGTTAGTTTTAAACTCCATAAACTTCATCACCTACTGTCTTAAAAAATTTCATAATAAACCGCACATACAAAGCTTCTGCCAATTCGATACCAACCCGCGACATCAATCACCATCATCAGCACCCTTTAATAACTCACAACCACGCGTCAGTCAAAAAATCACAAACTACTTACTCATCCTCCATATACGCACATCCTCCTTACCGCGAAATAAACAAAGTCTCTCCTCCCTCATGCGCAAAACTTCCGCGGAACGCACGCTCGCGCGCGGACCCTCGCGTCGACAGATTAGTCGCTGACAGATTGAGGAACGATGCTCCAGCCTCCATGCACTAGTGTTATTTTCGGCATACGTATATATATATATATACATACTGGCTTTGTGTATATGTGTATATATATATACGGCTGGAGATTGCCGGTATACACACGCTTGATCGCAGAGGATTTGCAGGCCGCCGCGTGTTCTCTTGATTTAGCGGGCGGACCGCAACGCCCGGAATTCGCTGGAGTAGTGTATATAAACGCGTGCGTGATGGAGAGAAAGGAGTAAAGGGAAGAAGTGGGAGGCAATAGTTGTGAGGAATTCGGAAAAGTGAGCATTCGAAAGGTAGAGGTAAGAGGGAGAGAGAGAGAGAGTGGTGTAATAATAAGTCGCTGGATGGGAATTAGCGTTGTGTTGTGGTACATACAACAAGCTGCGGTATGAAAACGAGGTACTTTAGTCGTTTAAAAATTTGATTTGTTATTATTACGATTGTTTATGTCGAAGTTTATAATTTTTAAGTTTAGTATTTGACATATTAATGTTAATATTTTTACTACATTCTTAGTGAAGTAGAATAAATGATTATGTTTTATTTATGAATGAAAATAAATGAACCTTTTTTTGTCTAAATCTGGATGCACAACACAACACAAATATATATAAAGTAAAATAGAATCGATTTTCATCTCTCTAAAAACTCGTCTTTTCAGCAACAAGAAATTTCAAAAGTAAACCAATCCATTTTCCCTTATAAGGTAATTTGAGAACCCGTTTGTATTATGGAAATAACTATTACATTGAAAACTTGAACTCGTTAGAGGAAGTAAGAAAGATTGAATTTTTTTCGATCTCAATTCCGTGAAAATTTACGCTTCCCTAAGACACATAAGATATTAGGTGTTTAAATTGAAAAGCTCCGACGGTAAATTATCAAGCTATAAAACTCCTCTCCATCGTTACCTCGAATTAAAATGTTTCAAATTTTCCCTTAATTAGTAGGAACTTTCGGACGTTTTATAGCGCTTCTCATATACATGTAACGTTCTATGCGCAGCCACGTAACCTTATTCGGGACTTTACAGCGCTATTAAACCATACGCACATACGTGCACATATATATATATATATATATATATATATACACGCAAGACTAAATCCAACCTGCTCGAAAACGCGCGTCCCACATCCCTTCCGAAAGATCCAGCAATCTGATGAAAAAAATCCCTCTTGAAATAACCGATTTTCACCTACACCCAAACTATAACGGTACACACATACAACCGCACCATCTTTCTCTCTCTTTTTTTTCTTTCTTCATTAACCATTCAGGAATCCCGAGAAGATCTTGAAAAGGGCAATCGATAAAAGGGTGAAAAACGCTTTTTTTCTCTCTTCCGTGCAATCGAATTCTAGGATCACAGGTAGATGAATGAGCTGAGATAGAGATAAAGAGAGAGAGACAACCACGCACGCAGCGGTGCTGACAACTGCCAACGATGGCTGCGGATAACGTCGTTCACGAAAATTATGGACTGCGACAATTTTTTTCCACGCGATATCCGATACACAGTCTGTCTGTGTGTATGGTTATATATTGATTTAACGATGTGGTAAAAGAGTGAAAAATTGTCGGTTGAGAAGGTGGAGGAGAAGGAGGAGGAGGAGCTCGTGAGAGGAGGGAAACTTGAGATGGGTTTTGTTGTTGTCCGTGGTCAGTGGTGGTCTCGAGGTGTCCCGTGTATACGAGAAGTTGCGCAATCGCGATAAGTGGTGAGTTCAGAGCTAAACGGACTTTTCTCGATGACACAAATGAAGTTTTTAACTGTATAGTTGTGGAACATGTGTTTTATTAGAGGGGTTTTGTGATATACATAATTAGATTATATTTGTACTGGATTTATTGGAACGAAATGGAATTTAATTAAATTAAAAAAATTGTAACGTTTTTTTTTCACATAAAATTTAAAATAAATCAAGCTTCGAATTTTTATATTAGCGTGGTCGTTACTAAAAAGATATTCATATTTTTTGCTGTAAAAAAAGGATACATAAATACATACAATAAAACGTCAGATGAAAATAATGTGATTGATCGATTTCCTTATTAACATTTGTATGCGTATATTGTTACACGTTATAATGTCATACAATAACTTGTGCGTTTGCGTTGGTTATAAAAAGCGAACGATGTAAAAATGTCACTTTTTGACGTATAAGTAAGAAGAAGAAAAAAAACTAACTGGAAAGGAACCTTGGTTCATTGCGCATTGTGCGAAAGCATAAATAATTCAACGGATCGTGGAAAAGTAACAATTTGTCTTTACATGACAGACATTTTTTTTCTAATACCAAGGAAGATTAGTTTTCGTAGATATTTCAAACGGCATTATCGTTACTTATGGCAACAGGTGAAGAGAATTAATTCTGATATTCATCTGACCTATCTTGTGATTTGTGATAAAAATAAGGTGTTTGTAATCATACTCTGTCATTCTTCATGTTTTTTTTTCGTCTAAATTGAAAAATGAATATCTCATATCATGTATGACATTTAATTATTTTTGAGATTTACGCATGAAGTAATATCCATTTTTTAACATTTCATGAATCAATTATTTCGTGTTGAAAATAGACTTGAAAAAGCGAAAAACTGGGTTTCCATGATTTATCGCGCTATTAGGATTAAAACGCATGCATTTGAAATCACTTTTCCGCAGCTTTACATCTAATATTTACGCATGAAACTCTTCACGGATTCTTGGGAAATACATTGTTTACTTCAAAGGATAACCACTGCTTTAACATACAATCAGTGGTAAATCACGTTAAAGTCATCATCGCCGCCACTCGGAAACGTCTTCCCTTTTCCATCTGACAAAGCCAACAACACTTCTTCTTCATAAAATACTACTTCAATAAAAAAAAATAATACACAAACTACGTATTGAAACATACACACGGAAATCGAATTTCCCCTCTCAACACAATCATCATCTGCGCGTGCTTCTACATTCCATAAATCAAAGCTGCAGCATGCAGCATCCGCATGAGCGTTACCATTCATTATTACCTCGTCATCCTTTCCCCTCTTCGGTGTATAGGGAAAAATCCCAATATCCAAAATCGAACCTTTGCGGTGTGGCGAAAGATCTGCAGGCGTGGACAGCCGTATAGGGGCGACATATGCGTGTATGTTTGTATATATATATACAATCTACCTACCATACATATCCTTTGGAGGTTTCCCTATACGCGCATGCGCGCATAATGCGACGTCCATAAATCGTGACTCGCGGTTATCGTTAAAATTACCAGGAAAGGGGATGTAGGAACTCTCGCGGACGTCGAGAGCACATGCGCGGCGTATATGCCCTGTCGACGATAGGGAGAGACGTGAGAGGTGGAGAGAGAGAGACTCGTCGTAAACGCCCGGTCGTAAATAATGGCCTAATAAACCGCTAATTGTACGCGCCACGTGTCGATGCTGACGTGGGCGCGCATGTGTAGAGACGTTATTTGTATCCATCGTTTCGCGCTTTGTCGTCGAATATACATGCGTTATATAGACGAACGTGCGTATATGACGGCCCTTTGTCGGGAGAAAGTTGCGAGTTTTCGGGGGTTTTTAAACGGTAGGATGTGTCGGGAGTGATTTAATGGTCACAGTGAGGGGGAAGTGAATTTTCGTGTTTCTTTTGTCATATACAAGTTTTATCTTCATGGGTTTGTCTGTATTTTGACGGACTATTGATATTTACGGCTAGGATATGATATAAATATATATTCATATTTTAGGTTATATAATTTAAGAATAGCCTAATATGCTGACATTTTGAGAATAGCCAAATTTTGGAAATTGTAGAATTTTTTTTAAATATTTGTGTTAATGTTATCGTTAGAATTACATTGAATCTTACCAGAACCTGAAGTGATATTTAAACCCTATGATAAGTATAATATATATAATAAATATATCAATAATATCAAAAATATTTTCAAAGTTAAGTTTCGAATTGTAATTATGATCCAAATGGACTACTCTCTCATGACGTCTTAATTTGTAGTAAGTAGCCTATTACTATTACACGAAGATTAAATTTCATGAAAGAATGAGGTATTATATAGAATTATAATAAAATATAATAATAAAATTATACAGAATATATAATACATTTAATTACAAGATAAATTAGAAGGATATTGTATTAAAAAGTACGTAACACTAACAACACTAAAGTGCATCAAATATAAATAATATGCACGAAAAAGGTTTCAACACTGCTTCATATATCTGACCAAACCAATTAATCTATCCACCTTTAACTCGATTAAACCGTAACCCTACCACTTTCCCTAAAAACTCACATCAAAATGACGCTATAACCAACCCCATCCAGCCCATTAAACAACCCGTCCGACCGTATATTAACCCAAAACCAGTCGTTAAACTCAACTCTGTCTCTCTCTCTCACACACTCTCTCTGTATGCGAGTACAATATCACCGCAGCGCACGCTAAGCATCTCCCTGATGTATCTCTGGGAAACCCTATGGCCGATATGACACGTAATAAACCGCTAATTGCCCTGCTGGTGGCTACCGCGCGTGCGCTCTCTTCGTATACCACTCGCAGGTATATTATACGGGGAATCCCCTTAGTCTTTTGTCCCGATCCGCCCCGGAATTCACGCTTTTTTTCCTGTTCCTCCTACTTTCTCTCTCTCTCTCTCTCTACCTCACAATTGCAATGCTCAGGTAGCAGTGGTGCGACCTTCGTAATAACGCCTGGACGTGCTTCCGCTGGCGTACGTATAGCCATTGTTTCCCAAACTTGCCGCTGGTACGTGCTGTTCGCCAGGCTCTTCGAGGTCCACACAGAGGGGACGAAGGAGAGAGAAAGCGAGCGATTGGCTTGATAAGAGGGTTGGGATGTTTTTGGGGAGGTGTGTGTGTGTATGTGTGTTTCTGCGATCGAAGGTTTGGAGAGTGAGAACGAGTGAAAGAGAGTGGGTGAGGGAGTGGATATTCGCTGAATCAAGGGGTTTTATGAGAGGGACATCGAGGGTTTGATTACCGATTTGGGAATAAAAAAGTTCGAGAAATGGATAGCTGAAAGTTTTATGATTTAAGTTGAATTTGAAACTAATAAATTTTATGGAATTAGAATTGATAATATGGACAGGAAAAAATATGATGACTTTTGCATGTCAATGTAAATTTAGTTATTGATCAATATTATTAAAATAATTCCTAAGGAATAAAATTTTTGTAATTATTTATTCAAAATTTAAGTACTTTATTGCAAAGTTCAAGTTAATTTTAAGTTTTTTTATTAAAAATAAATATTTTAAAGATATTTCAGCAATGGGAAGTACAGTCTGTAAGCGCAGTATACCTGCTTTTGGAAAATTCATTAATTCTATAAACTTTGAGATGTTTTTGAAACATGGCCAAAAGTGAAATATTAAGCGAAACCATAGCGCACACCTATTCACTCTCTTGGTCTTGATCTATTGCCGGCGCAGTATTATTTATGAACTTTTGAGGAGTTCGTAATCGTATGTTGGAAGTTTAACCCCTTTGAGCCGCAGTGAGTCTCAGTATTACTCCCGTGTGGTACGTGAACTTCGCAGTAACTTTGTGCCTTGAAGTAAATTACAGAGCGAAAGTTGATTAACATATCATGCTGATTCTGTAATAAATTCGAATATGGTTAATTAAAACAAATTCATACAATTTCATGGAGATTTTTGGTTTAGTATACGTTTAGAATTATACAAAACAATAAATAATTAATTATAAGCATCTTAGTAGTAATATAACATTTAAAATAATTTTGTTGAATTATATAAAAGGCTATTAAATGTAATAAATTCATTCAATTCCTGGTCTATAATCGCGGTTAAATTTTGAGATTTCAAACAATTTCACGATTGACAAGAAATAAGTATATAAAAGGTATATATAAGTTTTTGTATACTATATTTACTAAAATAAAATGTAAACAATTGGTAAAGATCATATTTCTATATGCGTTTATCGGACATTCAATTGTAATGTTTTTTTTATTATTATTATTCTTGTATTTACTGTTACCATTGAAATATATAATATACAGTAGCCCTATTTAAATGTATTATAATCGTTAAAATTGACAAAAGTCTGTTTACCCTATAACAATGTTTGAGTAACGTCTAAAAGCTCAAAATAGTATAACACAACTCACGTCTCACCCCGAAGCCGCTAACTATTTTCGAAAAAGCCTTCGGGAAACTACCAACCAAAGCAACAACCCCGCCGCACGAGGGTGTGTAATTTTCACTCGCCCGAAAGCGCGTCAACAACAGCAGCAGCTGCAGGAGTACGAGTCTTTGACCATTGCATGCGCGTACAAACTGGGAGAGAGAGAGAAACTCGTGCGGTCGTCTTCCCACACGCGTGCATGTGTTATATATATGTTTATACATGCTCGCACAGTGGAACACGTGTTCGGTAATAAAGACCGGATAATTAACACGTCGTTTGGCTGCGAGCGCGACGTAGAGTTTACGAGCCGCGTGATTTCGCGAAAAAAAATGTATGTACACGCATGCGCGCGAGCTCGGAGCTTGTTTGATTTTGGCGGGAATATTCGCGCGGTGTCTTGAAGTTCGTACATGCGCGGGTTGTTTGATTACGTGTTTATGTGCGTGTATAAGGAATCAGGAAGGGCACAGGTTATTACGTGCACGTATATTGCTTGTCGATTTTTATGGATAGTGGGTAGTTTTTGTGATCGTTGTTGTTGTTGTATAGGTTGTTTTAAAGTTCTGATGCTTTATTATTTTAAAATTTACACTTTATCGTATGAGATGAAATATTTTGAAATTTTTAGGAACAAGACATAATTATTTATATAGAGAACTGCATCATTATAAAAATATATTGGTTCTATTTATTACAAATTTTAAAAATATCAGGATAAATGAAAAATTACTGCCTGTTGTTTATTTACAATATCTTTAAACGGTTTCCAAAAATCTTGATCAATTTTATTTTATACGATTTCAATGATACTTTAAATCATAATCACAAAAAATTATTTGACTTTGCTATAATAAATAATCTTTTCGTAATGTCAGAGTTTTTTTTATATTTTTTCATATTATTGTTTAAAATTCAAATATACCACACAGGCAATGACAGTATGAATAAACTTTGAATTACGTATATTTTTTTCCTTACTAGGATTATCCCACACGCTTTCGCCTCACTTCAAAGCCTATATATATACAGACCACCATCCAATCCATCAATCAAGAACTCCAAGAAGACTATATAACCTTCACACATACGCCGAGAAAAAAGAAGAAACCTAGACAATAAAACAATGGCTCAAGTTCTTTAAGCCATCGAATTAGCCTCTGGCGTAAAACCCAAACTTTTGCCATACAAGCGCGAATAATTCGTAATGACACTCACGCGCACGCGCGTACGTCGAGTGATTTATTCGCCACTAACGAAGACGAAGCGGCTCTCGATTGCCGCCGAAATTAGGCTGTCGGACGGGCCGCGTGTTGATCGATTGCTTCGCGCGACGCTAATGAACGGATTCAAGAGCCACGCACGCGCGCCCGCACGTCAATGAGTTTCGCGTTTTTCACGCGAGTATGCGCGTGTATAAAGCTCTGCGTGATGATCGTTAAATCACGAGACGAGAGAACGAGCAGCTGCTTAGCGCTGTTCAATTGTATAATGAAGGAGTCGAGGATAATCTGAGGACTTAAAGGTGATAAAGGATAATGTATATATACATAAGAGTTGTATTGACGGTGAAGTGTAATGGTGATTTAAAAATTGAGGGTCTGTATAGGCGTTTGAAAGAATTGAACTGAGTATTCTAATATTTATATATTTATTTAATTATTTTCATAACCAACATTAAACTCTAAATTTTTAACATTGAATTCACACAATATCTCATAAAACTCAGCTTAAAACTGCAGATTAAACGACACCGAATCCGCGCACACTGACGTATGCAGCGATGAGAAAATTCTATAATCTTTTCCTGTACCATTTTCAACAATGTTCCTATTCTATCCTCCGCTTTATCTATACACACGTATATCTTCTTTACGCAAAATGTATCTGCCGCATGCTAGAAACATCGGCGCGTGTACGTGAAATCATGACGCACTCACGTGTATACGTTCCGTATATATACACGTTCCGCTTGAAACTTTTAAGAGTTTTTCCCCGAAACTCAATCACAGCCGAAATATCCCTCCTCTCTCTCGCGTTGGTGTAAAACGAGAGGTAGGAAAACCTTCGTAGTCGTGCTGGTGGTGGTGGTGATGGTGCGAAACTCTCGGGGAGCATAACTGAGCGCGAAACTGCACTATCGAGTGCAATTTGCCGAATTCACACAAGCGTATACGCGCGCGCATATATATGTATATACGGGAGAGCGAGCGAAGGAAAAAGCTAGTCACGTAACCCGGCCGCGGCGCAATCGCCAGTCAATTGGAATCTTTCCCTCTGCAAGCGCAAGTCTTCTCTATTTTTCGCGTTCTCGCGAGGGTGATTCTATATCTACGGCGCATAGCTGCTTTTTACGCCCGACCGTACCTACATACATATACATATATATATATATAGAGAGAGAAACACGTTTAGGTACCTTGTACGTTTCTCTAGCGCGACGATGTCTGTTATCTATTATGTTTTATTGTACGGGAGCTTCACTCGTGCGCCGTGCTGCTCTAATTTTTTATCTTCTTCTCTTTTGTGTATGTGTATATGTAAAAGTTTTATTCGTATAGAGAGGATTTTTCAAGGAATATTTTCGCGTATATGTATACGTGGAATATTTTACATCGACGATCTAACTGTGTTGTAGATTACGCATGAATATATTTGCATGAAAGAGAAATGAATACTGTGAAATTTCATTTGAATGAACTTAGTGTTTTATACATATATACCTATACAGATTTAATTTATAATAATCAACAATGTATCTATTGAATTATTTCATATACTAATATATATATATATATATATATATATATATATAAAACACAGAAAACAAAAAAAATAACGACTTTATCACTCGATTATCCACACGCCTGAGAAGCTAGCACGCGGCACATCGCCTAAAATCTCTCTCTTTCTCTTTGCAGCCTCTTAAACCCCTGCCCCGCAAAGTGCTTCCGAAAAAAGTACAAAAAAGCAGCAGCAGCACTACGTTCTCGTCCGCGAGAAAATAATTAAGTGCCACGACGCAGCCACTTATTCATTCGTCTTCCATCGTTGCTATATACGACACTATACTACGAGGGCGTGAAGAAAAAAATCTCTGAGCGCTGAACTTTTTATCGCTCCCCTCTCTCTCTCTCTCTCTTGCTTCTTCTCGATCTGCATCTACCATTCGCATGGAAGCGAGAACGAAGCGAAATTTCCTGCGGATTTTCCCCGACGCGCTTAAGTACACCCTGGGGACAAATCCGCACTCTCGACGGGCCGTTTCCTCTTTCTCTCTCTCACTGCGAGTCGTTACTATATACAGCACTCCCTCATTCCACCTCATCGCTAATTTTCTCGTCGAGCCGTTTCTTCCGAAAAGGAAAAGTAGCCCTACAGCTTCTCTCTTCTCCCAAAAATCTTCTCCTCGATCTTTCCAAGTTTACGGTTTCGCCCCCCGCCCTTTTTTATACGCGTACGCGCCACGGCGTATATATAATGTACAATCCGGTTTATTGCCGCTGTGCGCGATCTTGTGCGCCTCGCGGGCTTATATACACGCGCCAGTTTATGATGTATGAGTTTTCAAGGTTACGCGTCGCGTCTCGGTTCTCGCTATTCATGCGGCATGTTGGTATATGTATATATATATATTATAAACTACGGGTGTATTGCGATTGCGATATTACGAAGCGCCGCGACGTCTTCCGTTGGGGATTGCTTGAGAGAACAAGGTATATATAAGCGCGGGTGCTGTGTGGTAAACGGGTTGCTCGTTTTGGGAATATATCCTATTAAAACGGTTTATATGCGGAATTGTCACTGATAACGAATTGCGGTGTTGTTATTTTAGGTTGTTGACTATAATTGATATTATAATAATTAGTTAAGTTTAAAAAATGGTTTAATATATTACAGTCATTTTTTTGTTTGTTAAGGTGCAAAGATACTAAATTTTTCTATGTTCTATTTAGGTTCAAGGTTTATTACGGTCTTTTGGAATTCACCTTGAGCGTGAAACAAAAGGGCTTAAATTATATATGATATTTGTTTGGTGCACTGTAAAGGTGTTAAGTTTGAACACCTGTGACGAGAAATTACATAAATTCAACTCTTCCTTTTGTAACGCGATGCAAGAATAGCAGGTTAGCCACTATATAGTATAGTGGTCCACCTCGCACGACCATAAATTCTTTTACCTACCCTAATACTTTTACCTGCTATAAAACCTGTGAAATTAGAAAATGTTTACCTTTAAAGGTCCTTAAGAGTAGCAATACACAAGCCCCAAATGATGCATTAATCCTTAGTAGAACTAATTCGTTAAATTTTACAATTTATATATATATAGTGCTATAAAATGCTAACCATCTTTTAAATCTAGCCGGAATAATCGTATTAACAGCTTCATAATTAAATACGAATAAGAACCAAATATAAAACTTATATCTCGCAAGGAATGTAAATAATTCAATAAACCGAACCGTGAAAAAATTGAAAGTACCGAGTTTCATTGCACATAATAATTTCAGCCCCTTATAGTTGTTTGAAAACTGCTTTGATCCTACAATTTTTATCACACAATTATCATTACAAAACGCAACCCACGCAACGCACGTATATAGTTTCGTATCTAAAATACTCTCGTATCAGATAACGCGCAAACTATCTCGCACTGCGAAGCACGCGCAGGGCGTAAATATATAAACCCGCGCGTACCGCTCGAAATCCACTTCTCGATCCTCTCTGCCATCCCAAGCATCATCATCATCATCATCATCGTCGCAACCGTGTTCGCTATGAGAATCCCGTAGTCGATCCTCCCCGCGTCAACTGATAAATCGGCTTGCTCCGAATAATCGTAGCACGTGCATCTATATACGTGTGTATATACAGATCTATATAATACTCGGGCAATAACCGGTCTAAACTCGAGAGTGAATCCGTCTTCTCTCAGCAGTTTAATTCTGCATCCTATAGCCAGACGCAATAAAAAAAAATAGAGAGTAGCCAACTCTCTCTCTCTCTAGGAAAATTTCACTAGTTTATAAATCGTCGACAACGCGCACCTGTGATGTGCTGGTTCGCCCACGCGCGCATGCGCCAGAAACCAGATCCGTATACGCGATGGTTTATCGCGTAAGACTTTACTCTCGTGGATATTAAGCCCTTCCGAGGAATCCACGGCTGCTTTTCTGCGTATACGTGCCCGTGTGTGCGGAAATTGTTTATTGCCTGTGTTTTCCTGCCGCGAGGGTTCAGGATCATCCTCTGAAGCTACACTCAGTGGCGAATTTGGAATTCTTCGAATGCTCTATGGGGATTTTCGCGCTAAATTCGGAGATATGCCGATGGGCGTGGATTTTCAATGCGATTCTGGAATTGTAAGCGAGGAAATACTTTAGTGGTGCGGTATTTATGGTATTGCGTGTTGTTAATGTCGGTGGTTATGGAAATAGCGGAATATAAAATTGAACGCGGTGATTTTCTTTTTATTTAGGTAAACGAGCGAATTTATGTGATGTTAGAACGTCAAATTAAACTTATTGTAATTCTTTATAGGTTTGTTCTTTATTGATATTATCATTTATTAAACGAATGTTTTAGTAATTTATAAATAGATTCAAAATCTATTCACTATTTTTAATTAAATTTATTTATGTAAATTTTAAATCTTGAACGATTTGTTCCTTTATTAGAACCGAAATTTAATCGAAATTACTTATACCGCAACGATCACTAATATTTTTAGATCCAAAAAGTTAATTTTAGCATTCTAAAGGCTCCGCACTTTCTGTAACAAGCGCGCAATATCCTCTCACTCCGGTAGGTAGTATATATATACATCGACATGTTTACACACTCACCTCGCCCCTCCCCCATAATAATTGCTCTGTAACCCATCCTCCCGGCATCCTCGCACCCTTCTTCCTCTCATTATTAATTCAATACACGATTTTTAATGGCCCGTAACGGCTCGTCCGAAGGTACAAATCTCGAACAGCCTCTGCATCTCTCTCTCTCTCTTTCTCGTTTGCTCTCTTCTTGCCCGGCGGCGGTGGCGGCAACTTAATCCGGGCGCGACGGAAACACGCCGATTCACAAATCGCCTGGCATTGTTCGCTTAATGAAGCCGATCAATCGTTCGCTCCGGCGCCTGCCTCTCTCTCTCTCTCTCTCTCTACCATTCCACTCGGCTTCTCTCGCTCGAACGTGAGTCGAGCGTGTCACGTCGCCGATAATTCCTGTGCCAGTGTCGAGCTTTTCCGTCTTTGGCCGGGAGAGAGAGAAAGAGAGAGGATGCGATAGGTCGAGTGGAAGCTGTAGATGGGCGGCGGGAACAAGGCTGGCCTGATTGTTTGCTGGGTTGTATGTGTGTTTCGCTTCTTTTGTCGTGATTGGAGAAGTGCAAAGAGAAATTTTCTTCTTTGCCGAGATATTTGACAATAACACTGTACGATTTAGGTCGCTTCCAAGTATCAGATGGTTTTCGAAATATTCTTCTTTTCAATTTCATTTTCTTTTCAGATAACAAATAGATTTTAATTTATCTTATTTAAGATTGACGAGAAGAAAAAGAATTTTAATAAAAAAAATTAATTAATTTAATTGTTTTTGCTTATACACGAACAAGGTAGAAATTAAATTTTAACTTTAACATGTTCAACTAAAAAACTCTCTACTGTGTAATACCTTCATGAATGCTATTAATTAGTCTCTTATAATTCTGCTAAGTTTTATCGAAACAGTTTCATTTTTTTTGTGAATGTAAAGTATACTAGTTATTAGAGGTATTTAAACATGGAATGAGGAGCAAACCTCTTCGCGCCGGTACCAGTTAGTTCTGTCAAATGACGATCGTGAAACTTTACGACTGTCATATAACCCTTTTATGACGGTCTAACAACTCTAGTACCATAAAAATAAAAGTAAGAAAATGCTGATATTTCCGCTGAAACTTTCGAAGATTTTGCAGTTGGTTGCAGGATGTAGTTAGAAGAACTACTTTCAAGATGACGTCGTTAAATCATTTTTGTTTGAATATGCATCGTTTTATTGTTTTATTTGAAAGAGTTACGTTATTCTGTAAAAAACTAGTAATAAATTTTAAAAAATTAATAAATTTATCGAACATGTACAACATTTGTTACAGCTATTATTTAACAATTGTTACACTCAATGAAAATCAAAATATTTTCAATAAAAATACTTATAGGTATTTTCACGATTCAACAAACATATTCAAAGAAATTCTATACCCCATACAAGCACAAACATACATAACCATCCCCGTATATACGCGCCAAAATGACTTCCATTCATATCGCTCGACTACAAAAAAAAAACCGGCCACCCACGCGAAATAAAACCAGCAGAATCGAACGTGGCTCGACTCGTCCGCTCTCTCTCTCTCTCTCTCTCTCTTTCCGCATCGAAGAGGGGTGCCCGTGGCAAAAGGTCAGTCACGAGAGCAGGGACACATAAGCGGCTGATTAATACGCGCCAAAAAGCTCGCGATCCGTTTGATCTTTAAAGGGCTCACACATGCTCGCGTGGGCGGATGTACATATATATACAGATATATACATATGTATATCATATATACGTAACGGAAAACGGTGCGGTGCGAGCATCGATCATGCGCGCGGCCCGCGTGCCAATTAAAGTGTGCGCAGAGCTTTTCGCGAGAATGGTATTTCAAGGCGAGGCTTTTGACGAAACGGTCGACCTTAGGGAAACATGTATATATGATATGTACAGTGTATGGGTGGCTTTGAGGCGTTCCACGAGTTAAGAAAGGGCCGCGAAGAGATTTTGTCGCTTCGATTTCGAGGAAGACGCTAAGGAGTACCGTGTTCTTCATTTTGCCGTGATTTCACGATGTTGCTGGGTCTTTGACTTGATCAAGTTGAAAATAGAATTGCTAATATTATGTTTTTGTATTTATTTAATAAATTACATAATTTTACATATTTTTTATAGTAACTTTGTAAAGTAAGCATTTTGCTCAAATTATGTCTTTTTTTGTTACAGGTACGTTTAAAACGGGTTATAATGATGGACCAGTGATCTATCAACGGGTAAGCAGTTTCATATCATGAAACCCACTACAATCCTTTATTTTTTTCTTTTGAAAAAAAAATGGCTTACAAAACTAATTGTACATCAGGTAGTAACTATTACTATACATCTTAGGTATAACAAATTACTGATTGTGTGTCTTTAAAGCTCCTTCGTGTACATGATTTTTTGACTCAGTTTTTGGTCTTGCTCTCTAGTTTACAACACCATCTATCTTAATTACCTATTGTACATCTAAATATTCCACAACAAGTATCTGATATAACATTTTCCTCTAATTCTTGTGACAGTGCACAAAACCTATAACTTTTATCATTATCAATCCAATAGCTAACCTCTATCATTTGCGGGATGATTCTTAAAACTTCCATATATAATTCGTATATAAAATTTTCTGTCTTCATTTTCTTTGTCTAAACAGAAGAAAATACATATTAGACTAGTTTTGTTGGTAAAGCAGCTGTTGAGATGCTATGGTATATTACCAAACTCAAGAGAAATCAGTCGTCATTAAGCACAACCGCTACTCGGGAGAGCCTTATTTTTGGTAATAAACATACCATCAGCAAGAAGTGAAGTACTGAGTAATCTACTTCCATTATTTTCATTTCATTTTACGAACGTATCAATTGCATATTTATATTTGATGCGTCTACATTAACAGAATTATAATATTACATAATTTTTTTTATATATAAATTGTTATTATTGAAAAACACGTTCAAATTATATTTTTTTTAGAAAATTTTCTTAAATCAAGTTTTTATTCCAGAATTCATTTTCGAATCAACATAAATCGAATAACATATGAATTATTTTTAACATGACCGAAAATCTTGTATATTTAAAGAGCATTACAAAATCAAAACACCTCATTGTGGTTCAATTAATAATTTCAACGACTTAAATTTTAATTATTAAAATATTTTAATATGAAAAGTATAATATATTAATATCAATCAGGTAAAAAAAAGATTGGCAGTATCTACATTTTCCATTTTTCATCGTTACTCATAATCTGAGCGTTTACTGTTTAATAAAAGTCTTTTTAAAATACGGCACATCCACAGAATCCTGTTGATTTCTTATTTTCCTAAAAATAAAAGAAATTTGACTTGAATTATTTATCTTCTAGATTGTTATATAAAACTTAATAATTAAAGAAAAATTCAAGTAGTTATTATAAATCAGTCATTATTTTAATTAAATTCACAAAACTGATTAGCTGCTACTATCTATTGATTGGGTCACAATTGATTTTAGATCGCTAAAACCAAAAGTTTTATTTTACTTTAAAAATCTGTGTGACTCACCATCGATGCTTTGACCGCAGTTTCAAAAATTTCATCGACACCATCGTTATTTATAGCAGAGCATTCAAGATAAGCAAAAGCTTTGATTTTTTCGGCCATCGCCTGACCTTCGCAGGGTTTAATAGGTTCTTGCCACGTTTTGCTAAGCTCTTCAATCGTATTACTATCAGCCCTTAAATCTGTTTTATTAGCAATTAAAACAATAGGTACCTTTTTGCAATACCGTTTTATCTCCGGTATCCATATTTCGAGAATGTTTTCGAGAGAACCTGGATTATCGACTGAAAAGCATAACAATATAACATCAGCACTGGGATAGGCCAATTGACGAAGTCTGTAATACTCATCCTGTCCTGCGGCATCCCATAATTCTAATTCAAACTGCAACAGTTAAGCAGAATTCAGCAGAGATTTTGAAAATTAAATTTAAATGACAATCATTACGATAATATTTTTACTTACTACGTCATGCTCTATCTCAATATGAGCTGAATATTTGTCAAGCACCGCTGCAGGCCTATTTTCGGGAAATGTTTTTTTTGTAAATACCAAAGATAAACAGGTTTTGCCACAGGAACCATCTCCAATGATGACCAATTTTTTTCTTGTTTCTGACATTAACACTAAGAATGTATATGAAAATCAATAATTATTTATAAGAAATATTCTTGATATTATATTATTTATTTTATTACATGATAAGTTTACAAATAAATAGCCAATGTTATTTTATTATGCAAATTTATGATTCTGTATCGTTATTAATTACTACAATAATTTTTTATCTATAAAATAGTAAAAATTTAAGTTTAAAACAAAAGAAATCTGAACTACATGATTTAAAATTATCTTCATTCAATGAGTATACCTAACCTGATATATTTGAAAAAATATATGTCAAATCACACTCATAATTTACTTTATGTACTTACATATTTTTCTGTAGATGAATTTTCGCAGTCTACGAAATCTAGGCAAAACATATGATGAAAAGCTACACCGAAATCCTGTCATAGACGTGTAGTTCGTTGCAATTCTCAGTTAGTTGTGTTTAAATGTCGCTTTAATCGCGCTAACGTCTACAATATCTGCGGCAAAGATAAGATAGCGCGTAAATATTTGATCCATATATGAGTATTCAATTGATTACAATGATAATGTTCGCTATGACTCACAATAATGCGAATTTGATGCTTTGATTATAAATGAAGCATTTAAGATTGCAGTTCAATATATCTGTGATTTAATATACACATGCAAATATGTCTAAAATAGGATTACGTCTACTTCAACTTACTAAATCGGCTAACATATGAATATAAAGATTATAGTCTAAAATTTATAAAATATGCTTTGCTATGCTTCATTAAATAACTTGAAATTATATTGCACAAAAATGTATTAAATTTTAAAATTGTAAAAATTCTAAATTTTTCAAACAAAATATCTTTTGTACAAACTACAATTGCGATTCTTCGAGATTCGATTTTAAAGAATGAAAACTTAATGTATCTAAATCAAGAAAGTTCGTTGATAAATGTTTTAAGTTTCCCATTAGGAGACTATAAAAGAGTTATACAAGCATATATAAATAGCCGCAAACTTTATATACGAAAGTTGCAAATTTGCAATATTCAAACAGACGCTTGTACAGTTCGCTTATATTTATCAGCTTGCTAGACGACATCAAGTCTCTAGTCTCCGTCGAACCTCTTTAACAATTAAAATATATTTCCAGATCTAAAGCTCGCATAGTTCGCCACAGCACAGTGTGAGACTCGATTTATAACTGTGTATATCCTAGGACATATAAAAGACCCACTTTAAAGTTAATCTACACACATGCTTCCAATCCACCCTGCCAGGAATTCTCTCCTTCCACAAAAATATTATCAAACCATCAACAACTCGCGTGAAACAGCATCATCATATCGCAACAAAGTCCACCCCCGGCGCCACGCATCATGATTTCCTGCTATAGCGTCCGAAATCAATCGCATCGCGTATAAAACGGCTATTTCCAGCCTACCTCGTATATGCGTATATGTGTGTGTATTATCTCAACTGCAACGCGTATGTATACGCATGCACATCGCAGAGGTTTACTGACGCGCGCACTTTCTCTCTAAGCAGCTGCTAATTCGGTAGTGTACACACGCGCAAACAAAAGCCAGCACGTGTGCGCACGCCTGGATCACTCAATTAATCACTCGCGCGCTACGGCGAAAGGCGGGGCTTCTCTCTCTCTCTCTCCGTGCAAATATCGTAAATCGCGAGCGCATTACGCTATTAGCGCTTCGCGGAGGCGCGCGTGCGTGTATAGCGTGCGAAATGATTTACAGGACGTTTACTTTCCCGGACCCGTGGCTCATTAAAATGCCGCTGTGAGGCTTTTTCGTGAGGAGGGGAGATGAAAGAGAGAGAGAGAGAGAGAAAGAGAAAGAGTGAGGGCTCATCTGAGATGTAATTCAGTATTAGCGAATCGTCGGTGTGGGTAGTTTTTTTGTCATGCCAAAAGGGGTGAGTTTGGAGAAGCTTGCGTAGGTAGTCGGCGAGTTATGATTTATGCTTTGCATTTATTGCTTTGCGATCTTTGGTGCGTGAACGCGCTTGGATTACTTTGGGTATGCGAAAAATGCAACTCGGCGGCTTATTATTTATTAAGTGGTTCATCGGTTATAATTTCAGTGATAAATGAATTATAAAGTTTTACGATGAGAGAGAGAGAGAGAGAGTGCTTAATTGCTGGCATAAATTAAGCCGAAATTATGTCGATGGATTTTTTGGGGAATTAGTTTTGTTCCAAATTGAGTGAATTAATTTTGACGATTGGAATTAAATGGCAATAAAACTATATGGTTATATTTTTATAATTAATAAATTCGATGTAGGAAATTAATTTAACGTTTATATGGCATCTTGTATACTGTATCATACTAATTATATTCCAACGTAATGGTTAAAGATCAAATTTAATTAAAGTGGATATAAAATTTTTTTATTGTTTATTTTACAACAAGATTTGGTTTCTATATTGATTTATTTTAGGAAATAATTATTTTTTAACGATCTATCATCATAAATCTCATTTATTTATGGTTGTAAGCAGATATACTCTTCATTATTTTTTTACAATCTACGTTCCTTCTTACTACGGTAAGTTAGAACATAAACATTCATAAGTTACTGAAAATAGAGGCCTAAAATAATTGTCAAACCGAAATTATTCATTTTCGACGTCATAAAATCAGTATATGTTAGCTTTTATAAGAATCTCTGCGTCATATGATACAGCACTCGTGCAACATCTTGATAATAAATTTTAATAAAAACACTGATATACGTTAATGCCGATAGTAAAAAGAAAAAAAAACAACGGTTCACGTCGTTCTTTATATATTCCTTTTTCATTGATGCTCAATCATTCCGCGTTTCTGCGCGTCGTTTTATGTCATTTACCTCAAGGCAGGGTATATATATATATCGCCGTGTTACGCGAAACCCGCTTCTCATTCGATCCCGCACCAACAAAAAAAAAAATCTGATTCCTCGCAAAGTGATTTCGCCTTGGAGATAATCATCAAATGACACCGATGGATAATTAAATGATCGTAAACTCATCCACACAGCATAATTTACTATCATTATTCACAACCTAATCGAGATCCATTCTTTTATACCGCTAAAAAACGTATATACACGACACTACACTGACATATATAGGTATACAAATTGGAAACTATTATACTAGACAAACACGCAAGAGCATAAATATCCTTCCTTTCGTCATCCTCTTATATACAAACCAATCGCATTAACCCCTTCTCTAATCTCCATCTCTGATCTCTGGCATATCGATCGTGCGAATCCTCTGCGCATGCCATAGGTATATCAACTTTATGTATATACAGAATTCTGCAACCCGAAATCCGCGCAGGCATCCGAACGGCCTTCTTGGAACACGCGTTGCTCGTATTTACGACGCCTACAGAATTAATCTCTCTTTCCTCTGGCGCGCATGTATAGAAGAAAAAAAAGGAAGCAATGAGAGAGGCGAGAAACATTAAGGAGAGATTAAAAGGACGGAGGGTCAGGGCCGCGCTGTGTACGTACGTATATATATACACGCTTTCATAAATCATCGGCCGTGAAAGAGTGAGAGAGAGTCCTATCTGGAAAATCTGGCCTTTGTAAAAGAGCTTCCTCGCTTTTTTATGTTCCCCCTTCCTTCTTTTTTTATATAGGCAGGCTGAGATTTATACCACGCTTGCGGCCGTTATTGCTCGGTATTTTAGGTGCATGCGCTACCGGACGCACACGTCGCGTGCTTGGACTTATGTAAGGCCGCGCGAACGCGGTATGTATGTATATATAAGACGCGCGGTGAGATTAAGGCAGGAGTCGATGAATGGTTAAATGAGACGCTTTTCAGGTCGTATAGACGTAAGATGCTTTTTGGACGACCATAGGATGAATGGTTTTACGTTGTGTAAGAAGTCGAATAGGGAGAGTACGGATCGCGAACGGAATAATAATTTTAGTTGCCCGCGGTGGTTGCGTAAAATATTGTAGGTAGGTTTTTATGTTGTTTATTAAATATCATATAAGGTGTAGAAATTTTGATACCAGGTATAGTTTATACGGTTGTTTATTATGTTTTGTGCAATAATTATAAAAAAACTATTATTATATCGGAGAACGCTATTATTATACTGATCGTATCATTCTTAAAATTTTATTTTATTTATCTGTGTTCTGGATTATAAAACTTTGCAATTTTATTAATAGATACAAACCATCTCGTAATTTGTTATCTACAATACATAATACTAAATAGTAAGAATGATTTCTAACAAGAAAAAAACACCTATAAACAAATGAGACAGTATTTTGGTGCGACATATCCATTACTACATAAGACTGCCAGCGTATATTGCAATGAAAATCGGCTGATTATTATATATCATAATCTCCATGTACCCAAAAATAGAATTAAAACCATTGTATTATCCCAGAATAATTAATCACACGTTCGTATATTCATTTCAAACGCTCATCCACACACATACCTACACACAGCGCGTATTCTCATGGCAAACCGTTCATTTCTGTCCCCGCGTCGCGCGCATACGTAAACATTCGCTTAGGGATTGCGCGCGCGCGCGCGGGACTCTATAATCCCGAAGATCGCGAATCTATATTCGCAGGCAAATGCTAATCCACGCGCGCATTCCCCTCGCCCGTGTCGTGTAGTGTATACGTCAATATACGATAGAGCAAGCGAGCGCTTCTCTCTCTCTATACATATACCAATCTATTCGCACGGATTCCCATTGCGCGTCTCGTATAGTATAAAACGTGGATTTTGTTGCTGCGAAATTTCGCGCTTTTCTCGTATTATATACGCAAACACACGCGCGAAGGAATGCATATAGAGAGATTCGACACGCGTATGTATATAAGTATACATATATATATATAATTGCCGTAAAACGTCGAGTTTATCACCGTGGCAAGAGTACGATAAAATTCCCTATAGAGTGTTTTTTCAGAAAAATGCTTAATTATTCTAAACCTATCCTATATATCAGTCGATTTCTCAGCTCCCTTCGCATTGGTCGTCTTTTCATTACCGCTCAACTCCCTATTTCCTCTGCACAATTTTAAATCTTCTTAATTTTCTCCCTCGCTTCACTTTATCTCCCGGCGGCCATCTCTTCTTCTTCTTCTTCGTCTCCCCCTCCCTCCCCTTTCTCTACACTTTCCGCCAGGCTTTTTCCCCCCGAAATTACGTATAAGTCACCGAATTTACGTTGGCCCCGTGTGCACAGCTCCGCGTATAGAGCCAATTCCAGATTCCAAGTCATTTAACCGGCTACTGGGGAATGTACGCGCGCGTACGCCTTATATTCCTAGAGAGAGAGAGAGAGAGAGAGAGAAGGAAGAAGGATACATCGCGTGTATATGTATATAGTATATACGTATGGAGGTCCGTTTAAATTTACCGGGCGCGCGTGATACACGCGGTCCGGAACGATCTTGTTATTTTTTATCGCAAGGGTGTTAGTTCAGTGTGGACGCGACACAGACACACGTAGACACAGACACACATACATACGAGGGTATTTCTACCTATATAGAAAAGTTGTACGGTCACGCGAGTGCCGTAGTCGTAACTTTGTTACGGCGGTATAGGAGGAGAGAAAAGAGAAAAAAGAAGAGAGTTAGGGTTTAGGGTAATCCTGAATGAATTGACAGGATGAGGAGCGTGTTAGGATGTCTCTGATTTTTAAAAGGAGATAATAAGGGATTTTAAGGTTTTTCTTTTAGTTGGATTTCTTTTGATTTCCTTTGCCACGAATACAATTAATCAAGAACGATGGAACAGTTAAACATATATATGGTAATTATTGTTGTTTTGTAGTGTATCTTATTTATCTAAAAATTAATAGATGGGGGTTCATGATCGCGAATAGGTTTTACTTTACGCGTGGAAACTTTATAGATATCAATATTGATTCTTCAAAAGTAAGGTTTATAACAAGTACATAAAATAAATGCCGAATGACAAACCAGCCAAAGTAACGTAGTTTTCAAGAAGTCAGGAATTATTTTATACATTTCTATAGCTGCCTGACTTTTATTTTATAGTTTATTGAAAAGCATTTGATTGACTTTAAAAAATTTCCAATCGGTTGTAAGATCCTGAATGATGTAACGACTCAAGTTATTTTATTGTCAATTGAAGTAACGGTACGATGCCCACTTCATTTTTCACAGGAACAAATTTATTTATATGGAAAGCCCTTTGTTCCTCGTTAAAGTATACGGTTTCATCGCTGTTTTGTGAAACTTATATTTGCAATAAATCTTTTAATTTATCGCTATGCGTGGTGAAATTCGCTTAATAGGTTTGTCTCGCGTTTCAGAGTATACGAGAAAGCCACATACGTATGAATCCATTAAATATCGACAAAATTATTATTTATTTTAACACTTTTCATCAGAGTAAAAAAAAGTAATTGTAAGACCGCACCTCGCAATATTTTAGAGCCTAAAGGAAACTTTCATTTTTACTTATACACATATACGTAGTCTTTCGAATTCCACACGGGCGGACAGCTAAAATAAACGTGCGCGTAACAAAAATTTCACCTACCGTGTATATATAATATTTTCACCGTCCACATACGTCGAGTAAAAGAGGAGCAAAGTCACTGGCAGTCGGGCATAAAGGCGATTGTTGCATGTAAACTCGTCCTATACGGCAACGAAAATCAACAGATCCAGGGAAAGAAACACGTGCGCGCATCACATACGCGTGACGACAAAAGTAACGAAATATATACCTACCTCTGAATTACAAATATCGTCCCTTTTCGAAACCTCGAATTCTTGCATTTATGTATGTGTAAAAGCACATACGTAGGGTACAGATATAGTATAGTAGTAGCCACAGTGACGACGACGACAACGACGACGACGCGATTTTAATTCCGACAATCCCTTAAGCTCGTAACGAGATTTCACGCTTTCGGATTTCGCGAGGCGCGTGTATAGTCTCTTCTCACTCTCTCGCGTATTTATTTTCGTCTCTCGCAAACTTCCCTCTCGTAGATATTTGTTTACGTATGTGTGTATGGATAAGAGAAAGACTCGTGAGCGTATATAACGACGTAGATTTCGCGTATACCCACACGAGTATGTAAGTTATATGCGAATATATATATATATATATATATATATATATATATATATATAATACACTGTATAGTATACAGATGCGTGTGCGCATTTGCATTAAACGCGTGTATTTGTGGGTGTAAACTACTACTACGTATGTAGCGCGTCTCGTGGATTTTGATAGATTGGACGCAGGTTGCTGCTTGACTGATTAAATTGCCAGCTGGCGGCGTGCTGTCTCCGCGTACTTTTTCAACTCGGAGAGAGAGAGAGGAGGAAAATTGAAATCGAACGCGCAGCGCGCACGTGGCTTTGTACAACAGCCGTTTTGTTGGTGTGGCAAGCTTGAATGTTTTGTTCGCACAGTTTTATCGGTGTGTTTATGTGTCGATGATTGCATGCCTGCGTGTAGCGAGTGATCGTCACGGGTATGGAGAGATCACGTGCGGGTGCAAGAGTGACAAATTGGATCGTAAAACGAGCTGTTTTTTGCAAAAATATTTTTTCGATTTTACGTGGCTGGGATTGATTTCTAGGTTGCATGTATGTATAAGGCAGCGGTGCTTTTATGCGGGTGTAAATCGATTGGTTGGTGGTGGAAGGTATTGGCAACAGTGTTGTAAAATACGAGTGGTATTAGCTTGGAAATTGGTCTCTTTTTGTTTGTAATGGAATTTTTGTAAGTGAAAAATTGAGAAACGCGTACTGTTGTATAGAAAAGGAATTTTTAATGAATTTTTCATTCATTTTTTCGATGCATATAATTGATCGTTTGAATGATTAAAAACTTGCCAAGGTAATTTTAGGATCGGTATTTATGTTTCATAAAAAAATAAATTATAGGCTATCATATAGCAGCTAGCTGTATTTCGATACTGGAAATTAAGTGTTAATAACAGCTTTTGTTTCAGGATAAAATAAAATTGCCTTTGACGAAAGGAGGCTTTTAATATCTATGACGTGAATATATATTGACCGCAGATAAAAATGATAACATTTTTCCATTATTTGCCAATATGGTCTTGATGTTTTTATAATGGAAGCTTTGACGATTCTCAAATAAATAGAGATAGAGAAATATGATGGAAGCCGAATTCTGCACATTTCTAATCAAAGTTATGAATGTTTATTTTATTCTATATAGCATCAATATTGATTGGTAGTTATTTCAAATTAAGCTGGAAAAATTATTTTCTTTATTACTTCTAAAAAAATAATAATAATTAAAAAATAATTTATGCGTGAACGCGCTGTCATATATGTATAATTATAATCATAATTCAAGATCGAACAGTCAATTTAATCTCAGCTCGATCAATCCGACATCGTCCAGGATTCATTAAAACTGATAAAAAGGTTCAAAGTGTTCGCGATAATAGTGTTATAAATTTTAATAACAGCGTTATAAATGGCTAATTTCGAATTAATTGAAATAACGGTGCCTGAGTTATCTTTCATATCGGCACAAAATTACTTTTTCAACAAAAACCATCGCGAGGGTTTTTATGTTTCTCGCCAAAAAAAGAGACTTTACACCGAGTCACTGCGCATTGATTTTATCTCAAAGTTCACTTTTTATCTTTGTAATAAGATCGTGACGGGTACCAAAAATGGGTAAAAAGTGTTACTTGTTCCTGTGAAATTTTACTTGATGCTTTTTATGAGCTTCCACATGGATTGAATGGTACCTACTATTATCTTTTTCCATGACACAATATACTTTACTTTAAGCTTATATTTAACAGTTTATAATTATTATTATAAACGTTATTAAAACTTTTTTTCTTAACAATAATATCACGAAACATTTTTATTGTCTAAGTTATGAATGTGATCGTGTAAACACAATACTTAATCCTGCTATTCCAAAGAACCAACTTAATTTCTTCATACTTCATCTACTCACCTCTAAAGTTTAAATTCCTATGGGAAAATACTAAAGAAAAAAGGTGTCACGGAACAAAGTATTAAATAGCGCGCTAATTTATTTCGAAGCCCGGGACTATTAGGCAATTCGTCCGAGATTTTTCCGTAATTAGCATGAAATTCTCGACCTTCAACTCCTCCGCGCTTCAATTAAATATTCCAGAAGCGCGGCATTGTATATACATACACGCGTATAAAGGGCTTGCTGCTGGCCGCTTTATATTGAAATCGGTTCATTAGCCACGTCGTCTCAACGCGCCGAGTGTGTTTTTTTCGCTTTCGACGGTAGGTTATTTTTGCGCATAATATAAAGGAGAGCGAGGCAATTGCGATTTAATTAATCCGCGTAATATAAGGCGAGAGCGCGCATGCACACCTGTCATACCCGAGAGCTAAATGAGCGCTTCACGCTCTTCATGAATGAATTGACACCCATATATATATATACTCGTGTGTGCCTGTTATACGATGGGTATGTATTATACGTGTATACGTATTCATGATGTCGTCGTTGTGAGTTGAAATGTCGTCGATGGGGTTTATATCCAGTGTGTGTTTGGAGAGATTGGAGAGTTGCAAAAGACGTGATTGCTTATAATGAATCGTGTGTATATATGTGTGGCTTTAAGTGGTTGTTATAAAAGTGAGGGTAATCGGACATTGATATTCGTTGTTATTAACTTTTGTTGGTAAATGTAACGAAAGTGAAGGTACAAAATTAATTTTTATAATTTGTTTTTTCGTCACTGTACAATATATCGAAGTTAATGCGGTTACTGCGCTGATGTACCAACGTTTTTGGAAGATGTTAAACGAAAAAATGAAAATTGTTAAATTAAATCTACATTAGGTATATAAAGAGTACGTGAATATGTATTTAATCTTTTAAATTGTATACAAATTTTGTATCATGCATATGATAATGAAAGAAAGAATGTATCTCATATTACTGGTTATATGTTAATTGTATATATAAATACACTATATTTCCGAGCAAGAGTGATTCATTAATGTGAAGGCAATTTCGCGTGTTTGCGAAAAATTTTCAACCCATCGAGACATTTTAATTAGCGAAATAATCAAGTTGACGTGTTCGAAACGTTTAAAAAGCACTTTTACTTTCCCCCTTCTATACCCAAATATATAACCATATACATATTCCAAATTTATAAGTACATTTTTCAAATACATAAAATTCCAACTCTCCAAACGTATATATACTAACGGTCATCTTTTTCTCACGAATTTTAATTAAATTAAAAAAGAAAGACTATTACAACTTAAGCTTCTCTCGAAAAGAATCGCGCCCCACAAATAGACCATCTATAGACTATATATACATATATAGCGTTGGCTTACACCTGTTCTCTCTCCCCGCGTATATATATAGTTCTGCCACACGTCTATTTATCTCTAAAACGCCGGCATGCCGCCTTCGCGTCTTCTTCTTTTTCTATATATGCTCCCGCTGTCTCGCAAAAAATACGCTCCTTTCGCGCAGTCCTTCGTAGCACCTATATAGACACACACGCGTACACGCGGGCATTCCTCGTCTCTTTTTTCCGCGAGTAGTCTGAGTGTATATAGAGTAGCACCCCCTCTCTCTTTCTCTCATTTATGTGTGTGTGTCTGTGTATATGCGCGTCGTGTAAATCAGGCGGACCCTAGCCTCTAAAAAGATAAAAAAAAAAGAGAAAGAAAGAAACCAGACGAAAGAGAGAGAGAGAGAGAGAGAGCGATTTTATCGAGGGAAACACGGTGTGGCGTGTCATTCCCGGCGCGGGGCCGTCAATTAAGTACCTGTCCAGCTACGGCAGCAGCAGCGGCGGTGGCGGCAAAGTCGCCTTTGAAATTCGACTCTCCGCGCGCGCGGCGCGTGTTGTACGTGTGTATATACCTGCGCGCAAGCGCCGGATGCTCGTATATACCTATATACAGGGTTCCAGAGAGAAAGAGTGTGAGCGCGCGTTCGGGAGTCAGCTCTCTCTCACTCTCCTCGATAAGGATTTTAGCCGGCGGCACATACACAGCGCTTGTCTCGACTTTTTTCGGTTTGTTTTTCGTGTGCGTGTGTGTGGTTTTTTTTGTAGACGGGGTGACTTTTTTCGGTGACTAGTTCTCAAGTTGGGTGTGTGTATAGTCCTGCTGAACGTTTCGTTAAGTAGATGAGCCTAGAGCTGCCGAGAGATAGTCTTTTTTTTTGAAGTCGTGTTCTTTTTTTTATTCTGTTAAACGGTGGTTATAGATGTAAAGGATGAGATAAATCTGTGTATTTAATACGTCGAATTATTTTTTTTTATGTTAAATTCATGTGTGTGTGCACGTGAGTTAAACTATCATAGATAGGGTGAGATACAAAATCTCGAACCGAAGTCTTATAAAAATTCATGAAATACGGATATTTGAAGACCCTCTTAATTTCAAATTTCGAAAAAAATGTTGCGGTTAGGGAAAACAAACCAGCGTTTAATATGTAAATGGTCGTGACAAATTATATTATCACATCAACTTTAACTAATAGCACATCTTTTTATAAAATATTATTGTAAATGTTGAACTTACATTAGTAATTTATTACAACACTTGTTTAGCATAAAATCTTATGAAAACGTAGATAAATTTTCATATGATAAGTAAACAAATAAAAAGAAAATTGATATATTGATAATATACGTTATAATATCATAGTTTCGTCTGCAAAACACGATAAGTGATTTGTCAGTGTTATATCGATCTATAAAACTTTATATAGAGAGTTGAATAAAGAAAAATTAAATAAAAATAAAAGAATCAGAGCATTCCAAGCTCAATTGTTTCCAAAAACTCAGTAATCAAGTCTTCAGAAAGATATTGTCCGACAACCTTTTGCTTTCTCCCTCATGTTCTCTCTCTCTCTATCAAAGTCACCCAGGCGATAAAAGACACAGAATTAGTGAGCCGCGAAAGGCCAGGCGAAGCGAAAAAAGGGCAAAGCTCAAATATATAATACACTACACCTATTATATACATCCAACCGTCCGGCGTCTTCTCAAGAGGCGGACAATAAAAATCAGCGAACCAGACGCGCTATACTATACTGCTACTGCACGTCTCGTTTACCGGCGCAAATTGCACCGTCGCCCGTCGTCGTCGTCGTCGTCGTCGAAAGGAAGACGTCGGAAGCGGCGTAAACGAGTTCGCAATTTTCTTTTCCTTTCTCGCGAACCAAGCGCTCTTTCTTTCCGTGTTATACCTATATATGTGTGTGTATGTGTGTATGTGCTGAGAGAAGAAAGAAAGCGATGAAAATAGAGCAAACCCAAGCGCGGCAACGTTGAGGGGCTTATGATCTGCTGTACGCGAGAGGGGAAAGTCGTGTAGTCGTGCAGCCCAGGGAGGTGAGGAATCAGTGTATATGTGTGTGTGTTTCTATGTTGATGTAAGACACGCGACGATGCCCCCCCAACAACTTTATCTACTTGTTTCGTTGTCGACGTTGGCGAGAAAAGTCGGTCAACGAATGTCGCGAGCAGCGCAGTCTTTTTTTCCTTATTCTTTATCTTCTTCCTCTTCTTCTTCACCTTTCGAGATGTTTGTTGCAATGCTTCGCCTTTTTTTCGTATACTGAAATTCAGATAGTACAGTGAATAGGAGCTCGGTAAAGTTGTCCAATTTTTACTGAATTTGAACTGCTGGTGGTGGTAATCTCGTACAAATTGCATGTCTCTTAGACTTTATATTATACATAAGGAATTGGTTACATTGCAGACCTACTTTTTTTAATTTGATAGGTTTGTTTTTATTAATTTTAATGATTTCAGTCAAATGAATAGTACTTACGTTATAAGATATATTACTTTATTTAAATACCTTACATCATTTGCACAGGTAGTAACTATAGCTATCAGTACAGTAAATTTTATGAGCTTTCGGACTTATTAAACGGTAGAATAAATATATAGTTGCAACTTAAGAATAAGCATTCAATTTATGAAAGAAAGAAACAGAATACTATTCACTACTCCACTTTTGCTAAGTATTATTACAACTTCAGCCTCGTTTACTTACCAATTCTCGGGCAGTATTTCAACTTTAACCTTGTTTACAACAAACAAAATATAACATTGTCTCTCCAAAACCCCACGACACTCATCCTCTCAAAAGCTTCCAAAAGATAACAGTGTCCCACGTCGAAACCAATGTATACATATACAAATCACGCCTGGTTTTCCATAAACAACTCCTCTCTCTCTCGGTCTCTCACCCCTCAACAAAACCTCCCGCGCGTACTTCATCAACTTATCGAGACCCCTTCCCATCCCCACAAAAATATCACGTGTACACACAGATATCCGCACGCACTGCGTGCAAAACCGAGACACTTGCAATAAATTCTCGCGAGATAACCGCGGTTATCCGGTACTCCATACCCCCACTTCTCTTTGTTCGACGTACTACCACGCGCGATCCGATATATATGTATATATATAAGCTACACGGTATATGGCGCGAGATGCTCACGGATAATTCAGCACGTGTCTTGGAGATTACGGCGCCCGTGCGCGCAAATTGCGGTTCAGCGCACGCGACGGACTAATTGCACCGGGAAAGAGAGAGAGAGAGAGAGAGAGAGAGAGAGAGAGAGAGGAGGAAGAACGGGTGCATTTTATCGAAAGCATCGGCGTGTTACGATGGTGTTGTGTGATCTCTTCGGACGTCGCAGGGAGGTTTGAGAGAAACGAGAGGAGTTTTTCTTTTTTAGAGTTATGGATGAGGTGGTAATTGGGTTAGGGTTAAGAGATAATTTTGGTTTTTTAAGAGGTTTTGAGGAGTGGTTTTTTTTTAATGAATGATTGTAAGTAACAAAAGTATATTACTCAATTATATAGCTAATGTTACGTTTTTTTTATATAGATATATTGTTATCTTCAAAAAATATAGCTTTAATATGATGAATTGTTTCTTATAGAAGATTATTCAATTGTAATGGACAGTCTGCAATTGCTTTCAACAAAAATGCTCATTAGGATTTTCTCATTTTCTTAAAAGCTACACAAATCTCTAATAATTCAAGGGATTCGTGCTAATCCTTCTAATACCGAGAGCATTATATACATAATTCTGCCGGTCTTTTAAAATTGACATTACTTGCATTGGTGTATTTTGATATTGTTATTACTCTGATTTCTATGAGAGTGAAAGAATAAAGAATACAAAAAATTAATAAATAATTAACCTACAGTAAAGAATAAATGACGTTTCAAAAAATACAATTATTAGTTAGCACACTTACAAGATCAATGAAAAGTAACATTTTGTTCTGTCGTCCTTCTTACAAACACATATCTCACGTCCAAATACGCAAATGGTTTTTCCACTTACACTATAAAAACGATCGAATTGTATACAAAAATGATTATTACAAACAGCTAAATGTATTTCTAGACCGCTTATGTGAGTTGTTTAGTAAAAACTGACTTAAAAAAATGAATAGAATTACTACATTGTTTGGAGCTTTAAATGGAAAAAAATAGCTTACAAAAATGTACATCAATTTTTTTATTATAGTTTTTAACTAGAATTCGAAAAGTTAGCCAGAATTATTAAGATACTATAACTGATATTCATGAAATAAGTGTTATATACTATAAGTAACAATATAATAAGAAGTTTTCTCTATTTAATGAATCGCAATAACATAATCCTATAAAGTAGCATTTAAGTGGATATGGAGAAAAATGTTGTAAGTCCTGAATTTCTTAAGATTTATTAAATACGTTAAATGCAATACAATTCTTTAAGTGTATAAATAAATATGTTATTATTATTTGTATATTATTATCATTATTCTGGAATAGCAATAAACTCTGTTGAACCTTCCCATGGGTTACCTAAAATGGTAAGAATAATTTTATAGTGATTTATTTTGCATTAATATCATAGATAATTATTGCATTTTACTTACTGTATGGAAATCTTTTATTGCAGTCTTGAATACAAGTGGTACGAGCACTTCCCCACCTATCTGAAATAGGTAGTTGTACGTTTTACTTAAATGATATATATATATATATATTTTTTTCTTGAAAGGTAAAACAAAAATAAAAAAATATAAAAGAATAATCTATCGTTTTCCTTAAATAATACGTAGCGATGACAACAGTAAAATTAATTTCGTACCTTTACATTCGGCTACACATTCTGCTCTGCTACCATATTCTACAATATGGGAAAATTCGATTAGTAAAACTTATAAGTAATGTATAATGATCTGATTTTATAATAATTATTAACTAATATGTACATGAAAATATTTTAATGTTTATCAAAGTAAAAAACTGTATCTTACCTTTGGCATTTATAAAAAGTGCAAAGTATATCGTGAAAAGCACAAAGAACAGTAAATAATTCATCTTTAACTGGAATTATTACAGTGGAATTATAGAAAATGGAACGAATCGGTAAAAAACTATTTTACTTATGTTTTCAAATTATGAAATTCGTAGCTCTTATAGTCAACGTAGCTGATAACACTTATTTATGCTCACGATATCACAATAAAAAAATAGTCTTTGCATTCGTTAAATAGTTTTGTCTTTCAAAACACGTCGATAAATCGTCAGCGCTAGAATCTTACATTCACTGTTAGAAAACTATATTTTAAAACACAAAATGTAAACATAGTATATATATGGAAGTTTTCTTACATTGTCGTATTAGATATTTACAAGAGCTGATACAATTATACGAATATATCCAGTTTCTATTGTTAAAGAAATAAGATAATAAAAAATCAGCTGTTGCCATTATAATCGTAACATTGTCCTCGTCTAATACTATATTTCTTTGAAAACTTATTGTACTAACCATCATCAATGTCACATCTTTATCTTTTTCCATATATGAATTAAAACTGCGAAAAATATCACATAATTACACTTAACTAATGATCAATTTCGACTTACCCCACTTTACCTAAAAGTCTTCTCCTTTACTCGAGAGCTTTTTAGGTCACGCGTACGTACATTATCGTCGCGTGCAGCTGTTCGCCTATGCGATCTCGTTCCCTCTTTCTCATCCTAAAAAGCCCTTGATCGTCGCTCAACGTGCAAAGGACCCCAAAAAGAGGTAGACTTCTTTTCCATTCTGAATCACAAAGCGTATAGACTCGTGCGCGTATCATCATCACACGCATCCGTGTATACGACAGACACATACATGCGTCTAACTCGATCAATTAGCATGCTAGACAGAAGCGAGTGCGAGCGCGCAGGTATATCGAGTTAGGCCCATTCGCGTAAGTGCTCTCGCAGTCAGAGGCAGACACACAGGCCCGACGTCCATTCTCTGTCTCTGTACTTTTCGAGAAAGATGCGCTCGCTCGTGCTAACTCGGTTAAGTCCCCGAGTGCAGTACACGACAACGATGTCCTTGCCACGTCTCTCTCTCTCTCTCTATCTCTTTTCTGACCTCCTAACCTCGCGCGGAACGAACCCTTTGACGCGCGACAATGGACAATTACGGGACAGACGAAGAGGCACAGTGAGAGAGAGACGTGAAATAGATAGATGGATAGATAAATCCCTGCTCGCTCGCGCGCGCGCTCCATTAGACGACAATAGGGGCCGCAGCGCGTTATTATTATAACGGAGGTACTCATCGACGGGGAGACGAATTTTCTTTGGAGAGAGAGAGAGAGAGAGAGAGAGGTGAGTAGTGCACTTTGTGCGCCGATGATGATGATGGGACTGGCCGATATATTGTACCGGGAGGTTTCGCGGCTATTTGTATATATATATATATGCTGAATAATTTCGACGATGGAATATAGCGGCAGTGTGTTGCTGTCAGCTGAGAGGATTGAGGGTAAAGGCTTTGGGTGCCGACGACGACGACGACGCCGACGTGAACTGACGTAGAGACGGTGCGCTAGCCAAAGTCGTGGAAACTGAAACAGATGGAGACGATGATTGCAGGATTTCGATTGTTGTCTATATACGGCGAGGCTATTCTATATATATATATATATAAAGATAGGCTTTTTGCACCTTCGAAAAAGATTCGGATAATGGACCAAAATTTTGGAGCTGTTTTGTATAAGGAAGGCGTTCCCGAGATTCTTAAGTGATTGGATTCCTGAGATGATCTTGTCGTTCTTTTTCTTTTGAAATACTCCATGGGTAGATGATGGAATAATTTATAGAATATATACCAATGATGAGTGTGCAAAATAAATTTAGGAATCATTATAAAATAAAATCATTGTAGGTAATGTAAATATATAATTATAGTTCAAATTTAAATGTTCTAATATCCCCACAATAAAAGTATAGTTGAGAGAAACACCTTGAGTATACTAAAATTTGAAATTAAGGCTGAATACCATATATAATCAAATTACGAAAAGAAATCTGTTATAGTGCCTAAATGCTCACCATTTTTAACTTCCTTTGCCTGAATAAGCAGCAGCAATTAATATACTTCCACTTTAGCCTGTCATCCCATCCGATGACTCCATACCACGAAACATTGACAAAGAGAAATCGCGCCTTATACAGCCGCACTTTTGCATATATATCGATATATATGTACGCGCATGAAACTCGCGTGAATTAATTTCACACCTCACCATCTTTCTCTCTCACTCCTTAAAAAAGAAACGATCTTCTTCAGCAGCAGCAGCAGCAGCAAACGAACAAATTGCGAAATTTCATTAAACACATTCATTCGGTGCAGCTTGCGCTCGACTCGCGCAATTAATCAAATCAGCGCGCGTGCGCGAGCGCGCGAAACTTTAAGTGGACCTCGTCGTAAAGACAACCTCTCTCTCTCTCACTCTACCTGCTACGACTAAACTTTCATATCTCGTGTTCTCTCTTGGTTGTAGCTCTACTGCTCGGCGAATCAATTAATTACGAAAAATTTGCACGTCGAACGCAGCCGTGCAGCAGCAGCAACAGCAGCAGCAGCGCGTGATTCTCGGCTCCATTAATAACCACGAGCGAGCGAACGAACGAACGAACGCGGCTCTCCGCCAATTTTGCGGCCTCGAAAAATTACGACTTGCTTCGTGAAGAAAGTATATATATATGTATGTGTATATGTCTGCAGCTTCGGGCGATTCTCGCTGTAGCCGTAATTAGAGATTAATCGGCGCCAGCGCATCAATGTTTATAATATCGCGGGAAGAGTGGATGATGTGATCTTTTTTTTCTCTCTCTCTCTCTCTCTGTGTTTTAGAGCTGTGGTTAGCTATGTGTGTGTGCATAGGTGGCGTGTATAGGGAATTACCGGTTTGGCCGCAGTTTATTTGTTTTCGCGGATGATTTTTCGCAGAGGCGTTGTGGGGGGAGGAATTCATTAAAGGTTTTAATCGTTTAATTTATGTAAGAGCGAGGCGCCGTCGTAGCCGCGCCTCGATACCTGCGTAATGAAGTCCGAAGATGCATGCGTATATTATAGGCTTATAGTTGGCCAAAAATTGGTAGCAGGGCTCTTTGGATTGTAATTGAGTTATAAACGTCGAAGGGTTTATGGCTTTAAAATGTATGAGATATTTTTCTAAGGTTTCTAATTTACAGGCAGTTTTGTAATATTTTTTTGGAAGGTGTATTGATGGTTTAGGTTAATTTGAAATACGTTGCCCATGTAGTCACCTAATTGTCTCTGTTTCATGTAGTTTCTTTTCTGAAGTTTAAAATTTGTTGAAGTAACGTTACAGCTAAATGATTGATGTTTATAAGCAGAACTTTCCAACATAATTGTTAGTGCTACGCAAAAAATCACTACTATAGGATTTTTAGATGTAAGTATAGTAAAAGCAACTGGAAAACAAGTATCTTTCATCGTAAAACAAATTAATGTTATTTTTACGTTAAGCTGTTAGCATTATTCATTAAAATTACTATAACATAAAAGAAAATCTCTCCAAATTAAACTGGTTTTAAAGAAAAGGACTCTTTAAATCTTTTCATTGTACTCCTCTCTATAAACTCCTACTACTATACTCGAAAATTCTCAAGCCAAGGGTCTCGCACCTCGCGCGCACCGCAGGCAATTACAGCCGGCACACTCAAACCCGATAGTTTATGGACCGCGCGTCGTCTGTCGAATCTCGAAAGAAGAAGTCGAGAGAAAGAGAAAGACTACAACAGCACACTACCACCACCACCAGCGACGACGCGCTTATCTCCTTTAAAAGGTCCTTCCGTTGCACGAGAAAGAAAGAGAGAGGGAGGGAGAGGTGACGAGAGAAGGATCGCGATGCACCGCAGATAAGTGCAGCGCCGATCTTTTTAAGTGTTTAGCGCCTCGAGAACCGCCGGGATTCAATTGATCCTCACCGCCGGCGTCGCCGCCGTCGTCGTCGTTGCCCGATACTATTGTCCTTCGAGATTCCATTGGGGATGGGAGTACCGAGTGTTCGCTGGGATTGTTTGGATTGTGAGTGTGTGTATAGGTGTTATTTTGTTACAAACAATATGCGATTATGGGTTTTCAAATAAAACAATATCATAAGTTAATAGTCGCATTTGTTAACTATTTCGGTCATCTATGTTCATAGTTCACGACTCATATCGAAAACCTTTTAAAATAAGAAAATGTTTTCTAAAATAAATTTTTTTTGTTAATTAAATCTTGAAGAGGTTTTTATATTTTAAGACTATATAACCTTCGATTTCACTTTGATTATACATTATAATAAAAAATAAAATTATATTTATTCTCCAAGTTTTGAAATCCTAGTAGAGAGATTTGTTTTTGGTTTGACTAACCCTTTAACCAATGGCCGGTAATAGCTACCACTTAGTCCGTCACGGTATAATCTTTCTGGTGAGCCAACTAATACTGAATATATTAAAAATTACGGAATAAGATAATTTATATAATATGAGAAAAATAAATAATAAGATAACTTATTTCACAATTGTATTGCAACAATACAAGAATAAGAACTAAAATGATATAAGCATTAAAAAAATTAATTTCTTTCGTTGCCTTGAGACAGCCGATTTGTAGTATAGAGGAAAGGTGCCATAGCCACTCACTCACCCACATATAGACATTTTTTAAAAACAACGTATTCCGACTCCAACTGACACAAAATGTTTTTAACATAAGTTCTCGAAAACTTTTCTTTTTTCATCTTCACAAAATTTTATAAAATAGATCGAAATACTTTTCTTTATGCACGCATATTGTATTATTTTTCCAATCAATTTAAATGTTATTCTAAAAATTCGAAGATACAAATAAGATTGGTTATTTTTCTTTTTATCATGCAATTTCAATTTTTTTTATAATACTCAGGTGTAAAGGTCTGCATAATAATCTAATAAAATCTTCGAGTTATTGCCTCTTTAGACGATCCAGACACGTATACAAAAAACAAATGTATATAAGTACGTTGTTTTCGTATTCAAATGCAGTATTTTATTTCGAATCGTCCCATTACCGTATAATGAACAACGATCGCAGGTACCTATATATTTTTATAAAATTTTCTTTACTATATACTATATATGCGAAGTTCTGAGAATAATTTCTATACCTTTATATAGAATATGAATAAGTAGCCGTGTCTCGTTCTTTTTACGTGTTTTATACGCAACGTATATACATCACAATCACCATCGATATCAGAGAACAATGCAAGCTCATCGCTCATAACTTTTTCTCTACAAAAACGTATATACTACTTATTCCTATATCCTGAAACGACGGGACAATAAAAATCCCTTTCCAACTAATTAAATGTTTTGTGCACCTCCGCGGTAACAATCCAAGCATTCTCATTCCCCTTTTCATTCGAAAGTCTTATGAAAATCTCCAGCTCCTTGTCTCCTCGATACTTATAAAATTACCAGTCCCTTCTCTCTCTCTTTCTTTCTCTCTGGTATACAGCTTTTCCTCGCTCGAGGGTCTTGCGCGTCTTCCAGCCGGAGAAAACAAAATGTAGGCTCTCGCGTACTCGTACTTCCGCGTCCATTGCCCTCACCCTTCACGATATTAATTCCTACCCAGCCGCATTTGTTCTGCTGACGACCACCAACCCTTTTTCAACTCCCACTCTCTCTCTCTCTTTCTTTCCTCTCGATCATTCATCGCGCGTAAACGATTCTCCCTCGTGTCGTGCGAAAAAAAGGAGGCCGAGAGACGACGACGACGACGGAGACGTCGAAGACGCGCCAGCACTTTTCCCTCTTTTTGATCGCTCTCGGGTATACGGTATATAAGGTATATAACACGTAGAAAGCGCGCGTACTGCCCACTCGAGTGAACGCGCGCGCGAGAGTTAACTCTCTTCTTTTTCTCTCGTTCGCGACAAGCGTATATAGAGAGGAAGGGCAGAAAAAATGAGTGGTATGAGAGGGAGAGAGAGAAAGAGAGACAAAGAGCTCGAGAAGAAGCTGCTGCCACTGCTATGTCGTCGCGGTTGCCGAATGCCTTTTCCCGCGTTTTCTTTCAATTATTCGTAAGAGTGAGGAGAGAGAGAGACGAGTTACAGCACGATTCTGGTACCTCGAGTGGCCTGAGCACTCGAGCTTGCTCGCGCCGTTTTTATTTCCGGGGAGGGCGGACAAGTGAGAGAGAGAGAAAGAGGAGATATATCAGAACGCCTCTTCTTTTTTCGCTGTCGCGCGTCTTCTTTTCGCGGGGTGCGCACTTCAATAAAGGGGAAAATTACAGTGACGGCGCAGAAGCTCCTTGTTTCAGTTCATTTCGAGAGAGAGAGAGAGAGAGAGAGAGACGAGGTACTTGGTTAAGGAGGACAAACTCGGAGACTTGCTTGCTTGCTTGCTTGCGCGGCCGCTCACAAGGGCTGTAATGAGCTTAAGAACTCGTTGGCTCGCGAGTATAAGAAAGAGAGCTAAGGTGAAGGAGGAGAAGAGAGATTCTTTTAATTTTAATTGAAAGGCATGAGTTTCGGTATATATGAGAGAGAGTGAGCGCGCGTGGCAGACAATGTACAGCGTTATTTATCCGGCTACTTTTATTAAAAGTCTATATATACGCCGGCCGACGAATGGAGAAGTGAGAGAAGATATTGTGTCTGCGGAGGGAGGGAAGTGGGATGGCGAAGAGACACTGGTGTTAATTGCACAAGAGATATAATTAATTGAGCTTTATTGCAAAGCACCGACGCTTTGTGTGTACTGCCTAAGGGCTAGATTATTCGAGAGAAAAATTATCACAAACGTATGAGTTTTTATTAGTTTTGTTGAAGATGATGATTATATGTAATAAATGTAAGAAGTATAATAAATATATATATATCATAGTTTCGCCATAGTTAACTGTATAGATTACTTACAAGGGCAACCATCTGCTTTTATGCTAATTTAATAACGTGGCTCGTCAAGGGAATCATTAACTTTTTAAGAGATGTAAAGCTATACCTCTTGAATGCTCCGTTGTAAACAACTTGAAAAAGTAGTTAAGAACTTGTGTTTCCGTCGATAAGTATCCTTTAAGTCTTCTGGTGTAGCCCTGAAGATTTGCAATAAAATTGATTTTTTTTATATGAAATATACATTTTAAACTTTGGCCATTCTGATGACGCAGATGCTGAAAAGTTATAATGAAATTTTCAAAGTTTATCCTTTTTTAATAACGCTCTGTTACTCGTCGTTTCTCTTAAAGGATAATAAAATACTTTTTAAACCGAGCATACGGACGTTTTTCGTAAGTTACGAGAATACTGATGATAAATAAATATAACCGATAGATTTCACTGGCTGTCAAATCTGCAGCTTTATTGCGCGACACATGTTTCATAAAAATAAGATATCGGAGAGTGAGTTTCAATACCTACCCAGCCGATGGTTGCAGACTGCAGGGGCTTTTTGATCGATAACCTTTCCTTCTATTTGGTTTACTCTGTGCATGTCGACTGCACGTCTCTATAAAAGGAAATGTATGGTGCTCGATATCTCTCCATATCAAAATATTATTTTGTAACAAGTCGTTGGTCGGATGCACTTGAAATATAATGTTGTGATAAAAAATAAGGTTATAATAATTAGCAAATATGTTGTTGAAAATTGTAGTATGTTACAAAATGAAACTTTTTTATACCTCAATTTTCTAATTATTATATGTATGTGCATTGAGTGTTGATCTTGTTTTAAGTGATTAAACCTATCGAAAAATAAATCATTTTTAATATAATAAAAAATATATATATATGCAAGTCCTATAATTCTTACATCGTTTTAATTATCATGATCACACTGACCAGGGGTATTTTATTAGACTGTTAAATTCTTCGATGAAATATAAAGATGCACGTTTCCAAATCAGTTAAATTTTAAAAACTAAAAATTCCTAACAAAATGGCACAAGAAAATGATTTAAAAATCATAAAGAAGCAAACATTTCGTGTTTTTCAATGAAACAATTTTTTGTTCACTTTGGCAATTTATTTTGAATTCTTTATGTACTCGTAGTATATTTTCTACTTCTCTTAACACACTCTTTGAAATTCACATATATTTTATTTTTTGAAAAAATATACTTCGTTTGAACGAAAGGTGAGTTTCCCACAGGTATTTCTTATTATTTATAACAGTACCGCTATACTTGAAGTACAACGCAATTTTTCTTACCCAACCCTGCAAAGTTACCAACTTACGTATACATATTCCATTGCGTCCCACACATTCACGAATAAGTTAAACGAATTCCAACTACAAAAACTATAGCTTTAACCAAACACACCACTCAAGTCCAGCAATAACCATTCCGCCCGCAACTTCTGCCCACTCCTAAAAGAAAGAAAAAGAAAAAAGTCTAAGGAAACCTACAAATCCGCCATAAACCTCGGCGAGGCTCGTCGTCGTCGTCGGCACACATCCGCGTGCGGCGCAAAGCCGCAAGTGCAGTACTGTACGCCGCAGGCTGCGTCTCGGCCGCGCGTGTGTGTCATATTTGCCGAGTCTCTCTGTATAAACTCCTCTGGCTAGCCCTATCTACCTTCCTCCATATATATATATACACGCGTATAGACGTAAGTGTGTAGAGAGAGAGAGAGAGAGAAGGTGAAATTGCCGAGCCTCACTCACTCTCTGTGTTATTGTTTCAGCGTGCAATTGCAACCAACACGCGAGGAAGTGCCGCTTCAACATGGACCTGTACAAGCTGTCGGGTCGTGTGAGCGGAGGCGTGTGCCTCCAGTGCCGGCACTTCACAGCCGGTCGGCACTGCCACTACTGCAAGGAAGGCTACTACCGCGACCCCTCCCGGCCCATCACTCACCGCAAGGCATGCAAACGTGAGTATACACACACATACATATATATACTTATACGTGTCTGTCTGTCTGTCTCTCTATCTCTTGGGTTGCAAGCGAGCGCTTCGCTAGGCAAGCCTTTATTAAAGTCGCCCGAGGACGAAGTTGCAGTTCGGGCTTTTAAGGGACACGGCAGCAGCAGCAGCAGCAGCAGTAGTAGTAGAGGTGCGATGCCGAAAGCGTTTGTGCGGTGGTACTGCTGCTGCTGCTGCTGAACGCATTGTACGGTGGTGTTGTGCGAGATCGTCGTGTAATTGCTGGAGATCGGGTGAATTGTGGTTCGGGGTTGTATGTATAAGGTGTGATTGGAGAAGATGCTTGGATGTATATAACCATTTTTTAATTTATATTTCTTAATGAGTAATATAGGTTCTTTTTATTTGACGATTGGAAGACTTTTAATTGCTAAGTTGTTATTTTGTAGTTGAATTAAAAGTTTTTAATTTTTGTAATAGCGTTAGAGGGTTTATGATGTGATTTTTACAAAAAAATTTCATCAATATTATTTATTTTATATTTAAATGCTTATATTGTTTTTTATTAGATAGATTATAGGATTTGCACGTAAAAAATTACAGTGATAAAAGATTCAAGTAGTAGGCGCGATTGTAATATGTAAACCTTGAACATTTTTCATAAATCAATTAGAATTTTTGGCAACTGGTTTTGTAAGGCACTTTAATTACTTTGGCTTTTTTTTCGCTGTAAATTTTTTTTTTCGGTTACACTTCCCCTTTGGCGTTTCTTGATGGTTACATTGTACGAATTGATAATTAAGGGCTTCGTGCGATCCATCAATGCGTCGCGACTCGATTAAAATTCCAGAGTGACTCTCTGGTATTGGCTTGTCGCGTCGACATTAATTAGTTTTGAACCTCGTGAGATATATTATCAATTATATACACTTGCTTTATTTAATCTTAAACTACATCGTACAAGAGCTTGTAGCATGTAAAAAAATAATTTCATTAATGTACCTGTAGAAAGTGTCGTGTAATACGAGTGTTGGTACAGAAGTTATCCTAAAAAATTGATTCATATATAAAACGATAGATCGAATTAAGAATAGAGTTTATTTAGAAACATGTTTTTAATACATTATCATATGTAATTTCAGCACATATTTTTCAAATATGTAAATAATCTTTTCTCATGCACAACTTTCAATGTATATATACATTTTTCTATTGAAAACCCATTAAACATTTACAGTCCATCTTCCGAAATTATTTACGCACTACATAAATGTACAAATTTTACATCCTTTTGAGCATTAACGCCACGACGATAGTAAACGAAACTACAACCATATCAATAAAAAAGTCATTACTGCCAATATCGCATCTGACCAGTTCCAATATGGCATTCCTCAGGGGGACACATTTCGCTACACTTATATTTTCCTCCCTTAAACAGTCAATAAACTCGCTCTAACCGTCCTGCCCATTACCCCTACATCGAACAACCCCGAAAAATCCCTTTCTTCAGCCTTTACTCCTCTCCCCTCCTATTCTATCCCTAATAACTTATACACCACCGACTAAACCTTCACCGCCTTTATATATACCTCCATCATACATACACGCTTGCTCTCCATCTGAACTTTATCGAATAAATCAAGCCGCGCGAACTCGCGAAAGTGTATTAAGACGACGCACACACGCGGAAGAAAGAAGACGGCAACGGCATTCGTCTCTGTCCCCTTTCCCCCTTTACTCCTTCACCTTCTTCTTCTTCTATATACCAAACCCTTTGGCCCCGGCACAGCACAAAGTGCTCTAGTCGCGCCCAGTTCAATTTATGTCGCTAGCATAATGCGCCGCGTCGTGGTTGCGGTATAGAACATCAAGACTCGTGTATATACATATATAGGAGGGAGAAGAATCGAAAGTGCACGGCGACGACGACGGCGGCGGCAGCAGTGGTTTTTATGGGTGTTGTTGTCCTGCGAGCTCGCCAGCGCGTCTTCGCCATGGAGAATTACGATGGGGCTATGCGGCGGCCGTCGACGACGAGACCGTCTGCGCGCGCGTATATGGGGCTCTCTGCTGCAGTCGTATAATATCGATCTAGGAATCGTGAGGAATGTGGCTGCTATAGAGGATGGATGGGCTTGAGGTGCGGAATTATATTATAGAATGCTCGCATGCGAGCGAAGCGAGTCGCGCTGAATTGGTGATTTTTATGTGATATAGGATATTTTGAGAAAGAATGCGGCTATGTGGGGTTTTTAAAATTGATTGTATGAAGATTGAAGAGAGATTATAGGTATTGTAACGTTTTTTTTAAGGTTTTAGGGATAGGGTAGATCTATATATTTTTAAAAACTTTTTTTTTCGTGCGTAAACTCGTGATGCAAAGATATTACTAAAGTAAGAAGTGGAATAGAATTACTAAAGTAAATTTAATTGTGGGTCGGATAATTTCATTAAAATACCGAGATTACAAAATTATAAAGTTATGACAACCATAAAATAAAAAGAATTCGTGTCTAGGTATAAAAATCACTATGCCGATCTACGATCAGTTAATGTCATCAAACTTTATGTTTTGCTTTGTTATTGGTTTTGCGAATTAGTTTTGCATCATAACATGGTTTAATATTCCCTTTTTCTTTTACTTCCACGAAGATTCTTCTAATAAAAGCAAACTGCTTTTCTCGTTACATTAAGTTATTTGTCGAATTTCGTCGAACTCATTAAAATAAGCTCTTTTTTATCATTCTCTTAACTATGCGAAAACTGCGCTAAGCGCATTAGCATCGAGCATAGACATTTAAAATAATTTTCATATTCACGATTAAAGACAATGTCCCCATTGTTGGATTAAGCAAAATCAGATTACATCTGAAAAAAATGTCGGACTAAAATTTTCATCGAACTTCCTATAGTTATATAATCCATATAGTCACCTCTTTCTTTATCATTTCTATCGGGTCAACAATTTCCTCTTCGCACAGTAGCCTATATATCTGAACTATAAATTCTCTTCTCTTTCCTCTAAAATCAAAGCTTTTATCGAACTCATTATACGCGAGCACAAGACTCAAGCCGCTACTTAGGAAGCTTCCAACCTCGATCCTTTAGAACCTCGCGACTTCTTAACTTGGCGTAGTATATAGTGCACCTGGCCACGGGATTAACTTTAAACGTCGATGGCAATCAGGGATCGATCGTATAATACTTCAAAGGATTTCGATGATGAATAGGGACAGACGTACGACGACGACGAAGACGACAACGAGTCGCGATGTATCTTGACTTATACTTGTATGAGCGCGACCCTATTTTCTACTTAGAGCCGCCGTGAGCTGCCCGATAACGATCTTAGATTGATATTTATATATATATACATCTGTCAGGCTCGGTCGAAGGTAGAGAAGATCTTCTTGGAAAGAAGTCGGAAGGTGTTGCCATGTGAACGCTTTGAGCGCGGTGGTAAATTAAATTTTGAGTAATGGCCGCTTCATTTGGAGATAATTAAGCCGACGATTGTATCAAAGTCTGAGTTGAGGTGATGTTAATTAACTTGGTGTAATTTAATGTTTTCCGTCTTTGGAGGGTTGCAGTTTATCGTTGGATATTTTATAATCAGATTTATAATGTCATGTTTTAATTGAAATGAGAAAATTCAGCTTTATTACGTATACATATACTTTGTTAAATGTAATTGCATAAAATGTATTAAATTAATTTCTGAGAATAAGGATTATACTGAATGAAAATAAAGATTGAATTCGAAGCTATGTTTCGATAAAGTTAAAATTCTAACTATGTTTTCCAGATAAAATGCTTAAAAATATTTAAAACTCCATAAAATTTTAAAAATGTTTGTTTGAAATTTTGTAACAAATTTAAAAATTTGGATCTGTTTGTATATAGCAAACGTACAAAATGCCCAACACGTATATAAGATCCATTAGAAACCGAAGCTCTCGTTTCATGCATTCATCCTCGTAGATCAGCATTCATTAAACCTCGAGGTCTTGCATATATATCAATGATCAATGGAGATCGAGCAGGATATCACCTGCTTCTCACATACACATACTTATCCATTCACGTATATACATACATACACTTACTCAACATAAAACTATAAACGCGAGCTCGTATACCATCCGACAGCCTGCTTTAATAGTCATTTTCACCGGGCACACGTGCATTATTATACACTTATATATATATATATATATATACACTCACTCGTAGCTTGTAAGTGTAGAAATTGCGTGGAGCAAAGGACACGTAGGCGCGTACTCGCGGAGAGCTTACGTCTTAATTTCCATCTCTCTGGCTTAAGGAGACGACGACGACGACGACTCATCACCGGTATATACGGCTTGAAAGCCGCGGGGGCGGCGAGACACGCGAGTTTCTCTAGTCGACGAGTGCACAGAGGGAAACGGATAAGCAGGGAGTGGTATGTGTATGTGTATGTGTGTGTGTGTGTTAGTTGCTGCCGCTGCTGCTGCTGCTGCTCCCGTGGGAGCAACTTTTGTTTGCTGCCGTGTTGCGCGCCCGCCGCTTTTTTCCAACGAGTGAATTTGCTATTGTTTTGAGCGTCAAGAGAGGGAGAATGAGTGAAAGAGACATGTTGAGTGAAGAGAAAGAGAGATAAAGAGAGAGAGGCTTTTTGAGAGTTTAGAGTCGTTTTTCAGGTATGTTTAGTTTTAATGATGGCTGTGATGATGTCGTTGCAGGAGATCATTTCTGTATAATCTTATTTGCATAGAGTGTATTATTTTAGTATGTAATGAGTAATGTATTGAATGAAATTAAAATTTTTTTTGGTTTTTGTTCGATACATCGATGATAAAGTTAAGAAGTAATATACTAACCTTTTAAAAAATTAAAAAGCATAACTGTAAATATTTAATGGAACTTTAAGTAAAAAATAATAATCACTTGTTATTTACGTTGATACGAAATAACAAAAATTAAACACGTATATCATTTAATTCATATTTTATTACAAATATAAGAGCACGGCATAGAAGTGAATAAATACAGCGATTTATCGCTTTGTAAGTGTCGTAGTACATAGTGATACACTTGAGATTCAGTTTCAGAAGCAATAAAGACGTGATGTGTAATTCAAGAGTGTTAAATTGCTGTAATTTATGGCATAGCTACCCATTTAAATTCAAAGCTTTGAACGATGGAGTCTACAATATCGTCTAGTGGTGAACCAGATTTTATTCACTACCAGTTATATATATTTATAATATGATCTATTACTTTTGAAAAGTAAGAAAAAACCTACTTGTCTTTACCTTCGAATTTAATCTTTACGATCTACCAAACACTTGTTGTTTTTCTTTTACATTCGTTTAATATCAAATCCGAAGCAATAACATCCAGTTCTTTTTTTCCTCACTCTATTTTGTCTCACTGGCGCTTTAAACGCTTAAACGGCCATCTAAAAGGCCATTTCACTGCCTTCATAAAACACTCGGAGAAGACACGAGACAGCACGCGGTATACGCGCACGCGCGCGATAACGATCCTAGAAAAAACAAATTAAAACGAGCCAACCCTCATTACGAAACGAACCCGTTATACATCCCCGCGTCCAATAATCGCCTATACGTGTATATATACATATACATTCGCTCGCATGACAAGAAAAAAAAAAGTAGAAACAACAGGAACGAGCGGCCAAACCGCCTTTTGCAAAAAACCCGCGCAAATAGCCAATCCCGAGGTGGAAATTCGCTCCGCATTATCGATCTACATCGGCATTCTCTCGCTCCTTTTGCTCGTGTTCGCTCACTCGCTTGCACGTGAGTCTCTGTGTATGTGTGTGTGTCCGGTATAATAATCGCGCGAGCGCATCTCTCTCGCGTCTTCCATTTCGCGCGTCGCGTCTGTTATCGCCGGCCGGCATCTCGTGTGTACGAGAGAGAGAGAGGCAAAGAGTAAGAGGGGAGAGGCTGTAAGAGAGGAGCTGGAAAACAATGAGACCGCGCCTCTCATAAATTTTTAACACCTCGGATCTTATTCAGACGACAATTATACCGATAATGCGCACGTGAGGGAGAGAGAGAAGAGGATTGTCGGTGCGAGATGGTATTTTAGGAATGCGAAGCGAGAAAGGTTGGGTTGGTTTGCTTTAAAGTCTGGATGTGGTTGTACAGTATGTATAGTTGCATGGTTATTTCTTGAACAAAAATAAGGTTAGATAGTAAACGATGATAGCATCGGTGTTTATTAACCTTTCCTTTATTTTATAAGATTGAAAATAAATAAGGTATATGTTATATATGTGGTTTTATATGATAGTACATATGTATACAAAAAAGGGAACTTACCAAGGATTCCATATATATTTTTATCAACTATATGTAATGTTGTTACTTGAAGCACTAGTAGTTCGTCCAATAACTTCTTATATAGCGTAATTATTTTTTTAACAAGGAAATTTGATGATTTGATAATTCAATGAAATAATCAAGTTATTCTCAATTTTATCATAAAAAAAGTATTATAAAATTATTATCCCCTTAGCTACAGTTTAATGATGTAAAAGTTTTCCACAAAATCCAAAAACGGATTACGCATTTATCTATAGCAAATCTATTAACGTCGCACATTTTGTCTAAACCGTTACATACCCATACCTGCCAGAGAACGATGTATAAGCTAATAATAATAAGATATGCAGATAATGAGTTAGACCTCGATGTGCGAGCACGTCGGCTCTGCCTTTACAAGGAGATTCAACTATAAACATATACATATATATATATACACACTTCGCGCGCCCGTATTTTTTCGCGTCGCTCTGTAGAAAACTCCAAATTTGGAAATCTCCATTAAGGTATACGCGTGTGTATACGCTTCTACGGCAACGCGTGATTTTTATCACGAGTCATTGCTGCTGCTGCTGTTGTTGCTGCAAATTTAAGGATGCGGAGAGAGAAACCGTGAGATTTTTTTGAGCTGATAGTTGTTCGTGGTAAACTTCCGTTAGGATGTGTAAAAGGGAAAAAGATATTTTTCGCGTTTCGTAGTGCTTTATCGATTCTGATTTAATAACGTTGGAAATTAATATCGATATGTTTATTCATAATTCGTGATATCCACGTGTAAATGATTTTTTTTCGCAAATTTCAGTTCGCATATAATAATAAATCAGTGATGATGTTTAATCACGAAATTATTGTAAATATTATACGCTGAAATATAGAATAATTAAATTTACGTACAATATTTACATACATGAACGTTTATTTCAAAATGTATCGATTTAATCTGATTTTAATTCTTACATTGAAATTCTTCACCTGTTTTGCTTCGACATAATATCTGGTAAAAGTTAATTCACCTGCAAATTTTAGTAACAAATTATTAACGTATTACATTAGGCCACTAGTACACTAAAACCCAACACAACAGAAATTTCGTTCACAGACATACACCGAAACCAAACTGAAAACGCAAACATTTGCACTCTACCTGTATGTTCGCCATACACATCACAACCAACCCCTGCGTACCCATCCATTTCCACTTTCCCTTCAGCCGACGACCTTCGCGAGTAGTATAACAGCAACCAAACGCTCGTACGCAGCAGCAGCAGCTTCCGCAAAATCGACTCACATGACGTAGTCGTCGTCGTCGTCCGGCCACGACCTCGGTATAACGAACAAAACCAAAACAGCATGGCCATATAGCTCGCACTCCCTTCCAAAACGCTATTGATAGCAAAAACGACCGCACACATACACACAGATATATACGACGCGTGTTTATTATACACACGTCGCATATATATCGACTGTCGCTCTCTGCTGCTGAGCGTTCGCATCACACAGAGAGTATAATATATACATATATATATAGGCTCGGATTTCAAAGCTCGCAGCGGAAACGCGCGCACGTATATATATATAGTCGACGGCGCTCTCATATACAGATAGGCGACTTGGCGAGTGACCGAATATCCCCCGCGGCGGACTCGGGTCAAAGCAAACACGGTGAATAAGGGAGAGATGAGAGGAGGTGGAGATGGAAGAGGAGGAGGAGTTCAAGGTGGCCGAGGGATGAATGAGTTATGATTGAGGGCGTGGGATGATTTCTTTTTTTTATTTATATTTTACATCGCGGTCGGTCGGGTTTTATTGCGCGTGGTGTACGTATATATATATATATATATATATATATATATACAAGTGCGCGTAAGGTTGGGGCTCAGTCAATGGTGTGTATAGGTTTAAATGCGTTTTTTATTTACTTTCGATATGATGTGAAAGAGTGAGTTATATGGTCTTTTACGGTTATATTTCATCTCGCAAAACTTTTTTCACGGGTATGATGTATATATTAAATTTGTAAGTTTTTAGAAACTTCAGAAGAATTTTCATATTTTATGTATAGTTGTTGCTATATAAGAGAGAGAGAGAGTACGGCAAAAAGTACTTTTCAAAATTTGAAATTTGCCCTTCAATTTGCATGGAAACTAGTTACATGTTTTAGTTTGCACGATATAAGTAACATAAAGTTCGCTAAAATTGTCCAGCTCCGAAAAGAGGGAAACCAGGTCGCTATTTAGCATTTCTGTTTAAACTCTAAAAAGCTGGAAAAAGGTTTGACATCAATATTTATTAACAGTAAAAGCGAGCAAATAAGTTTTAAATCGACTTTTAAAGATACATTTTCAATTTGTATATCAGTAAAATTTAATTTTCGGAAATGAACCATCAAGAGCAATTAAAAAGATATTAATTTAAAGATTAAACGGGCAACTAGACAGTTCACACGAAAATTTTACCATATTTCGATGAGTTCCAAGTTCTATTGGACAATAATTATAACCATATAAATTATAATGCACTCAAAGTTATTTATTAATGATTATGTACATTAACTATGGAGAACTGAAATTAATAATATTGATTTTAGAAGTATTTAAATACGTTATAGTATTTCAGTTGTTACTGTTATATGTCCTGAGATATTTAACTATACATAGAAAAATGAATAAAATAAAACAACCAAAATTCTTTAAAATCGCAACGCTTTCAAACCTTCGTTCTGTACAAGCCCACCCCATCAGATAGACTTTACTCGAAGAATATTCTCTCACCCTTACGCAAGGGGTTAAACCTCGCCTCTCTCTTTCTCTCTCTCTATATATACCACTCCTAACGCGACGCACGCGCTTGTCGTATATATATGCAGGCGAGTCTCATCGCGGGCAAACACGAGGGGTTGAACGTAGGCTGTATAGTACGGCGCGATTTCCTCGTATATTACGTCAGTAGATCCACGGGATTATCAAAAGTTCGGACCCCGTATAGGACAAGCTCGAAAAGAGGGGGAGAGAGAGAGGAAGGCTCTTCAAAGCCCCGGCGGATTCGCCGAATTAATTATTACGAGCTGCGTGTGCGTGTGTATGTCTCCTCTGCGCGCGCTGAAGCGAGGAATTCTTCCGCGAGACGAATTTCTCTCTCTCTTGGGCGCAAGCGCGTCTGGGTGGGCGTATAATTAAATTTTTCAAAGGTGCGGGGTAGCTGTGTGTGTGTCTGTTTTTTTTGTCGTGGCTGGTATTTTACCGAGTGAGAGGTGGGAGATGACATTGTTTGAATTGTTGGGAATTACCGTGATTGTTGTATAGGAGGGAAGTAGGTGAAGGTATTTGTGTATCGACAGGCTTGATGAATTTAATATTGTTTTTAAAGTAAATCTGGTGCATGAGCAATGAAATTCCAGAAATATAGGATCATTGAGGTTTTATATAAGCAATGAGTTCGTTGATATATAAACTAGGTCGATATGTCGCTTACAGAAGAAAGTAATTAGTACATACTGTATCCCAGTAATTAAAATTAGGTTATGAGTTATATATTCAATGAATTTCATATTGTGTATACCTAGATTTTTATATTAAAGAAGGTAAATTAATTTGAGACAAACTATATATTACCTCGATGATATGAAATCATCGAAATAGGTCAATATAAACAATAGCAGCAGTACTTTTTCTAACGTAAAAAAGGTTAACCAAGGAGTTTCTAATTAAAACGCAAACAGCAAGTATATACAGCACACGCAACCTATACGAGAGAGAAACTTCTAGTCATAGCACCCTAGACTCAGACACTTGCAACGTATTTTTCCCCTCGATCAGCGAAAAAATCATGAACCCTCTATTAATGACCCAATTAGCCTACTTCTACGTCAACTACTTCTCTTCACTCTCCTCCTTCCCTCAATCTAAAAATCACCTGAACTACAATTTTCCCGCCTATACACTGCAACACGCACACATATACATATACACTCTCCCACCAAAAAGCGCAAAATCGAACGGATCGTTCTCAGCCTCGTTGCCATTCACGAGTTCATTCTCTCTCTCTTTCTAGCATATATATATACACGTATAGACTACCTCACGCGTGTACGCGCTCGAAGGCATATCGCGCGCATAAACGTCCACACAGCAGCAGCAGTAGGAGCGAGCGCTTGCGCGCATATATAATTTGTACGATCTCGCGCGCGGCTCGCGTACACGCGAGAATATTGCCTGCATGGCTACAAAGCTCGTACACGGTCTCGCTCGCTAGCGTATATATATGTATATATATATATACGTTTTAGCATATTCATTACGTTCCACTTAGCCAGCTGCCACTACTGCTGCTGCTGCTGCTGCTGCTGGAGGCTAAGGCTCAAAGCGTATATATATATGTGTGTGTGTACGCGCCGCTTCTCAGTGTCAAGTGATTTCGCTCGCCTTTGGCTCGCTTTTTTTGCGACGACGCTCTTATACGTATGTGTGTCTGTAATATGTGTGTGGAGACGCATAGAGAGTACGCACGTATGCACGGGTGAATGGAAAATCGGGACTTGGCGAGGTTTCGTTTCTCTTTGTCAGACGAATGTTGCACTATGCGTATGTATATATCGAAATTGGTTATACGGCAGAGTAGTATACGTGGTATTAATTAAAGAATATGTTTGGTAGTATCCTTTTAATTTTCGTCGTGCAAGTATAGTATTTACGCGTTACCAGTTTATAGCATATAGGCCGGTAATCGAACGTTTTATATACTCGCGCTGCGCTACGTGCAATGGAGGTTTTTAGTTCCGCGTTGAACGCGATGGAAACGCGAAATATTGGATTAATCTTTACATTCGTCAAACACGCGACAGAGATAAAATCTTGCCTTTTTTCAAATATATATATAACTGCCGCGGTTTTTCACGTTTGTATTATTAAGAGTATTTTCGATAAAGGTGAAAATATTAAAACTATATAACTTTGGTTTTTTTATAGTCGATTGAAACGAAAAAAAAAAAATGAATCGAAGTTAATAAAGTTCAAAGGATCGCGTGGCGCACTTTTGACGTCTAGTTGTGCAATATATGTATAGCCGTATATGCCAATGAATCAAAGCGACAGGCAGGAACTGGCACGCGTGCGTCGATAAACGGATCACTGAACATTTGAACTAATACCTCGCTAATAGGTATTCCGCATTCGAACACGAGCGCGTGTGTCTTGTACTCTGTACAGCTGCATATAGAAAAACTAATATATTGCACGGGATATTGAAATAAAGCCTCGTGTAGGTAAACAAGGATGAATATTATTATAGTTTATAAAGAATTTTAGATATCAAAATTAGTAATAGTTTTTTAAATAGTATCAATGTTGTAAAACGTCGTTAGAATGAAAAGTATAGCCCAAATTAGAAACACGTCACTGATAAACGCAAGAACATATTATATACTTATACGTCCATGCCAGCTGGTAAAAATTTAATAAACGGCTCTTTATACCCATCAACCTTTTACGCGCGTAATTAACCAAAACGGCCAATATTTCAAGCCAAACGTACCGAGCCGCTCTTAATTGAAAATCCAAAAATTTAATTCTCACGTCCGAGGCATATAAAAGACTATCGTACTGCACTCGTCGTCAAAATTACACTTTCCCTACTTTTTCGTAGTCTACTGCAAGCGAGCAATTAGCCTCTCTCTTCTGCACGACGCACGACTACTTCTTCAACCTAATAATCGTCAGCTCGTTTTTTTCTCTCTCTTTCAATTTCACGTAAGGGACGACAGGATCGTGCGAGATAACGTGACTCTGACGTGCGCACGTTATACTTGTCCCGGTTTCTTTTTTCGTATAAGCTGAGGAATTCGCGTCAATGTAATGTACAAGCTATTTCGTCGTTGGCGCGACGCTATGCATTTACGGTATATATAACGAACGAGATTTTTCAAGCGCACGTGTCGGGAAAATCGCGGCTGATGATGTCGTTACTTTGGTACTTTTTTCGTTGAAAGTTTAACTAATTTGGCGTAAAGGAAAGCCTATATAGGTATACTTTTAAGTATTTTTTATCGCGATTGCAATGTAACGGTTACTTTATGTTGACCCAAAAAAAGTGAGATAAAAGTTATACCTCATTCCCTGTTTAGTTGAAACAAAAATATTTTTCCCATTTTATAAGAACAAAAACATTTTTATTCCTTCTATATGCGCGAATATAATACTCGGTTAGAACAATAAAATGATTTTTGGGTATACCGTTTAAAAGTATTTCAAAAAATTTCACTTCAAACTAATTATAACCAACATTTTTAATACGATATCTCAAGCATACATCTCAACACCATATCATGCTTTATAATAAGCTTAACTCTCAATATAAAATCTCTACGTCCTCTTACGATATACCACAAATCCATTTTTGCCACCACACATAATTAAAGATCGCAATCCGATTGCTTTCTAAAAAAAACCTTATCTCCACGGATTAGACCCGACACGGTTATATACGCGTCGCTTTACATATTAATAATCCACAACGCCTTGGCCCATTATTCACCCATAGGCAAGAGAAAAGAAAAAAAATCCCGTCATAGCGCATCAGCGTCTCTTGTACCACACGTATACACTCATTCTTCTCTCTTTCTTATACTCTTTCACGATAGCATCTCACATAGACACAAGGCCTACATCTGATTACCTCTACCTACCGATCCGACGGTTCCTCATTTCTTCGTCCAGCGAAAAAGTCAGCACGTATACCAAGAAGAACGCAAGAGAGACGAGCGTATCAGACGTAGTGGATATATCTAGTTACATATACCGGTCTCTCTCTCTCTTTCTCTTATGTTATATATATACCTCACGCGAAGATAAGATATATATACGCGTTGGTTCCTTTTAATTTATTCGCTTTCGCCGCTCGCATAACTCTTTCTTTCGTTTGAGCTTAGCCCACCCCTGTAGTGGTATGCTTTATCTTCGTTCTTCAGGACAACGACGACGACGACGACGACGTGTAACGACTTTTCGAGCACATGTGACGTGAAAGTGGGAGGACAGCAGACCAAAGCTCGTTTAGGCTTTTCAATGAGTGCTGAGGCCCGGGGCCGAAGAGGTAGAGCCGCGCGTGTTTTCGTGGCTAATTAACGATTTTATGGTTATTGGATGGTCAGACCGCGGATGGACGATGGCTTGTTTTACAATGTCGTTTCGGTACGGGGCTGCATGCGCGCGGATGTAACCCGTGTATAACACGCAGGACGAAGTGCTGTGGAACGATCGTTGATTGTTTGCAGTGGTGTTGAGGGTTTAATTGCTGGTAATCGTATACGCAGGTTGTATTATACGCAGGTTATATCTTTGAAAATTATTAGCTGTCTATAAATTATTATTTCTTAATTAAAAAATTAACTCGAACTGTCGACAGAAAGGCGTTTTGTTGATTTTTATTTTTACAAGTGTGCGTATTGTAGATGAGATATTCTTTTTTTAATACTATAGGTATATCATATGTTTAAGAAAATTGTTTTGAGATTTAGATAAATAGATAGATATAAATAAATAAATTTAATGTACTGTTAAAACATTTCTTCTATACGAAAATCAATTATTGTATATCAAATATAGAGTAATGAAAAGTAATGACCTACTAATACTTAGGATATTGATTTATCGATTAGCTATATTACATATATCATATCTTCTTTCTAACCCACGCTGTAAACATCGTCTCAAATTCTATATAAATTCTATCAATATGGCCTTGCACATCAAAAGGCAAAACGAATCGGAAAAAAAAAATTTCCTCAAAGAACACTTACTCCGCGTACAAAATACATATATATTCACGTGCAATCGTAGATGGGATCGCGAACTCGAGCAAGACATTTCTCTCATCTCTCTCTCTCTCTTTCTTCCTCACTCCTCTCCTTCTCTCTTCCAAGCGGTCGAGTTTGCATCGCCGGTTCCCATTAATCGGATTACGCCAATTACTACCGATGAGGTCGACCAGCACAAAAGTATATATACGTACAGTATACTGCTACTGTATCGTCACAACTCTCTCAGTCTCTGTCTTTCTCTCTCTCTCTCTCTCTCTCTTTCTCTTTGCCTCCGAGAACTCACGCGCGCGCGCGCAAAAGCTCCTACAGAGCCAATTAGAAGCGGCCTAAGGAGCTTAGAATCGCAACCGCGGAAAAGCGCGCGATAGGGTAAAGAGAAAAACAGCAAACACTGTGTATGTGTATATATATGTGTGTGCACGTGTTTCTTCTCAGCATGTTTGTATGTATATATATACATACCTTTGGAGTACAGCGCGACACAGTCACAATCGGATTTTAGGCGCTTCACAAACGTCGTCGCCACTGTACCTGGCTTTCTGTTTTTTTTTGCGCTGGTGCTTATATATATATACTCGTACGCTGCTCGCGATACGTTATGTCGTCGTCGTGCTATTTCTCTTTGCTCTTGTGTATATGCACATATATACACGTCGTCAAAGTAACACTTGGTATATGCTTAAATGCCAGGGTTTTAGTTTTTTTGGGAAGGTATTTTCCATTAAGCTGAGTCGAGTGTGCTTCGGAAGGGAAATAAGATGGTTTTTGCTATTGCAGGGTTATGCTTTGTAGTGATTATAACTATATTTCGTCTATTATCATTCATAAGTTTGCTAATGTAAATTATAAAATATGTATAGGATGATAGCTAAAAGCAGCTTTTGCATTATATATACACGTTGTAGTGTAGTTATTATCTTCATTTATATTTTTATACTGTATTATTTTATTATTAATAAAATAATACACTTCGGGCGTAATACTTTACAGTATTTTATTTATTTATTAATTTATTGAAATTATGATTATGATCAAGTTATACTCAGATTCAAATACTCAAAACTCGAAAATTCATTCTTGAAAATTCATACGTATTAGATTTTCGTTATTTTTCTATATATAAAGTAATTTAAAGACTTTGCAATAGCCAATCAAAACAGTTTTGTTGTTGTGATGACAGATTTCACTCATCATTTTTTCAAGAGAATATCATAAGCTTAAGAAAACGAAAAACCATAAATGATTCGAATTCTCTAAAAAGAATGCATCATCCGCATCGCCATCCCGTCATCGCTTACTCTCTCTCTTTCTCTCTCTCTCCCTTCTACATACATTCCACTCTTCAAAAAAAAATCCTTGCACCGACCCTTTCTCGCTCGTCGGAAACCTGAAAAATTGACGAAATCTCGCCGGGCTCACGTCAAAGGCTCCCTCGTGGCATTGTCGAAAAGCAAAGACCCGAACTCCCCTCCCACTATATACCTTCAGCTTGCGCAAGCGCGCGCGAAAACCGTGAATAATGCAACGAATGCAATAGCGCGAGGCTCTTTCATTCCGCGAACGAGCGAGCGAGCGACAGCGCGTGCCACTGACCCGACACCTATCGATTTAGACGAGCGACGACGACGACGAAGACGACGAGGTGTTACTGTGCGTATATGTATATGGTTAGGATGTAGCAGAAGAGGTTGATAGGTAGGCGAGGTGTCTAGAAACGTTGACGATGGTGTTTTTGAGGTAGAGAAGGTGGTGGATTTTGGGGATAAGATGATCGGGGTGGGGTTGTTAGGTTGGAGTGTTGGTAACGATTGAATCATTTTTTAAGGAGAGCTTGAGGTTTCAATTTTATGCTCAATTAGGAACGAAAAAATAGAGGGAGAAATGCTGTGGTGGTTGGAAGATAGATGCTGTCCATTTTCCGGTAGTTTTAAAATATGTGATATCAGATAATATTTTATTTCAACAAGTAATCGTTCAGGTGGCTAAAAGGTTCTACTCAACTCTCTAAGCTCCAACAGTTTATTTATAGCTATTCTTATAAATAAATTGTCATTGGAGGGGAAGAAGTGTTAATTTTCCAATTTTGTGTGTGTAAAATGAATTGGTTTAGTAATCGAGCCTCGAGACTCGAGTAGAACGTTTTGATCGGTAAAATACGATTTCGTTCAACTTAAGTGTAACCCTACTTACTTTGGCAAGTCGCATGCCAAAAGTTAGTCCAATATTGAACGTTCGTATACATGCTTATCTTCAATGACACTTTATTTGGAATTATACCTATTAAAATATTCATTAAAACCTGAAACTTTTAGTACTCTTTTTTCATTCGCTTAACAATCTTACTATATAAATCGAAGTTACGCATTTTTTGTGATTTAAGAGCTCCTTGAACTTTCTACATTTACGGAAAAAGTAGAAAGTACAAACTACCTATATATATATACATATACATGTATATTTCAACGCAAAGATTTTCTCCTAAACCACCTAGCATACGAAACCCTGTACAACCTGATAAGTTCCCTTTCAAAACCACACACACACACAGACATACTCTCCCGCACCTTATACTTCCAAATCGGACAATTGCGCAAATGTTTGGTGCAGCCGCGGGTGTTTGATCAACCTCCTAAATCACGTGCTTCTACTTTATACCACAACACACCGCACGTGAAATCTAAGATTCGAGAAAATCCAGACACGCACTATGCGGCGGCGCTTTGATTCTCGCGGCCCCGCATAAATATTTACAGCACTGCGCGCACGAAAAACTCGCTTCTGCTCATGGCACGACGACCGACGAAAATGGAAGCGCGTATAAGGATTTACCGCACACGCTATTTTTTCGCGTGTTGTGTGTATAGTGTATACACGTCGCGCGGTGTATATACATATATATAAACAAACGTGTAATCGCGTGCATAATTTAGGGGAGGCCGCAAGTGAGAAAGAGAAAACTGGCACTTTAAGGAAAGCGATACATCTTGCGTGTATATATATAGTGCGGTTGGTGTTATACAACCCACCGCACCCTGTGTTTAACTTTGTTTCGGTCTCTTTTGTTTCTTTTCTCGATATTGGTTCTTTTTCTTCGCGTGTACGCGTATATATATAATACGTCTTCCATGAAGTTCGCCCCAAGGAGGCTGTTAAGGAGGCCGAAAGTGTACTTAGCGAGCAAAAATTGAGCGATTTGAGGAGGAGAGGAGAAGGTAGGGGTATACCTTACTGCTGGCACCGTACTGGTAACAGCTTGGTCTCGCGTTCTGGCCCTCGCAAATTATGAAGCCTTTCGGACGTTTAATTGGAACGCTGCGGGTGTAGGTATATGTATATATATATATGGTATGCTGTGTATTGCTGCGCTTATTAGACTCTCTATACGTGTGTAAGTGCAGCTCGCAGCTTTTTCTCACACGCAGTGGAGAGAAGGAACGAAATCCTCTCGTATTAGATTAATGGTGTAATTTGCACTGTGAGGGTGTTGTTTGAAATTTAAAATAAACATCATGTATACTGTAATTTGTGCTGATATACAAATGCGAGGATGAATTATTGCTATTATTTTTGACGATAAATATTAATCGTATATACTTATGGTCTAGACAGTTGATTTTAATTTTTAAATACTCATTAGTGATATAGATTCTTATTTTTTCACAATTATGTAGCATTATAAAACGTTGAATCTTGAAAGAATGAATGCGGCAAATGAACATGAATAAAAGACACTTCATTTTTTTACAATTATTTTTTTACACTTCAAGCAACAATCCAAATTGTCATATTTGCCTGCTCTTTTGTTACATCTCACACGTTATATATCCATCTGGACTTTAGACAAAGACACTTACTTCGTACTCCCATACGTTCCCTGTACTATCAAGTTTCGCCCTATTACGCACCTTTTACGTATTTATTACTAAGGGGCGGCACTTCTCTCGTTCTCTTCAAGTTTTTTTCTCTCTCTCTCCTCTCGAATTCCGACGGGACTCGAAGTCCATCGCCACGTGCTCGACGCGCGCGCGCGCGCACTCAACTTGTCGTCGGCGTCTCGTCCGCGGGAGGATCGAGGCAATTACGACGACAGGTCCCCGAGTTGGCTTTTTTCGGACGATTTTTTGTCATCGCTGTGCTTCTCGCACTCGCATCAGTTTTTTTTTTCTTCGCTCCCTGAGGTTTCGGGCGCGTATATATATATATATATATATACGACGCGCGTGCGCGGCGTGTGATTTGGTGCGATGAAAAATGCTGGCGACCGCGCGTGCACGCGTGCTGATGGGGAAGGTTGTGAATGTAATAAATTAAGACGAGGCTATACTTTTTTCTTAAAAGTATATGGTATGAAAGTTGTGAGATTCTTTTTCTAAATATGTGAGGGATAAAGTGGTGTATTTAATATTTTTAAATTGTATCTTTAATCTTTATAAATTTACAAAAATTAACGGATACTATTGTTTTTTTTTTTAATTAAAAATTCCAATTACGTTATTACTTTTATCTCTTGTTAATAAAGATTCGAAATGTATATATAGTTAAATTACAAAGAAAATGATCACTAGCATGTGACATAAATTAAATTATCATATCTATTATTCCGATTTGTTAATTAAATAAAAGTAGTTAATGTAAAACTTTACATATAAAGTATGAAACGGCATTTTTGTTGCTTATCATAGAAAGTTCATGACGCTGATTCCACTTAATGTACTTAATAGACGTATATTCGAAATGCATCTGATACACATATACAAATGAGATACTGGCATTAATTGAAAACGTTGCAATCAGGTTATCCATAGAGTCTAAACTCCGATTCGCAATTATGCTAAACGATATTATTATTTGCTCCACGTCAACCCGCGGTGATTGAGCGACTCTAATTGAATTAAACCCTCCTCTATGACGGATTAGGTAACGTACTTTTTCCGATAAACCGATAAATGCGAGATTTATCGTCAGTAACATGCAAGTATATATATTCGTAACGCAGCTATACCATGTCGATATAACAATTAAGATAAGACCAACGCTATCGAGCGAATATATCTATAAGATTTTATGAAACCCTTTTATATACGCGTGCGCGCGGTGAAATGTTATTATACAATAATTAAAAAGAATTTTGTTTCCGCGAGCGAAATAACAAATTAACCTGTCAAAACGTCGAATACAAATTGAGCTATTATACTTAATCGCCGCGCCGAGTCTCGCGCTTGGGAACTGGCGTCGAGAGCAACCGCATGCCTGAAGTAATTCCGCGGAATATCGAGCACTGAGTAGACTCTATTACTGCTGAGATTCTCTGCTTTTTCAATTTATGGCATTACCTTTAATTATAGGAGCAGTGAATATTATTCATTGGATCGTAGACCTATTCTGATTAAAATATAACTTTCTTGGAGATGTAATGAGAATTCGAATGTCTATAAATGCTTATATAATTTTTATCGTTCGATCGTTTATTTAATTAACCTAAGGGTTTGTTAAGTAAATTGTCGATTTCATTAATACTAAATAAAAGATGTTACTCCGAAAATCCTTTCTTCTTGTCCATACACCAACGCTTTACTCGCAAAAAAGCGACCATAAAAGGTAAAAATGCCAAGTGAAAATCACGAGGATAAACAAGAGAAACCTTTCTCCCTCCTTGGATAAAGACGTGTGTGCACCTTCGACCTGACAAAGATGCCAGAGCGATTTATCGGATTCCGACCTCGAGAGACGAAATTCCAGGTCAGCCAAGACCCAATTAAAGACGACGTCCGTGCGCGCACAACTAAACGGCGACTCGAAATATTTCCAAGACGCCTGCGATGTTCAAGTGCCATACTGACTCGACCTTCGTGAATCGCGGGTTTCGAATCTCTCGCGACTACGAGAGGCGCAGAGATAGAGAATTCATTCGTGTCGACATGCGCCCCTATTCAAATACCATAAACATTGCTTGAGCTTGAGAGGAGATTCTGTGGTATAGGAGTAGAGTAAATCGTTGTGGGATGTACACTGAGCAAATAGATGATGACTCGAGGAGGGGATTTTAGAAGAGATTATTAGTCGCTGTGTCTACAATATGTAGATACGAAATTTTGGTTCGCAGTAGGCTAATCGTTTTGCTTGAACTTTCATCTTTATTTTATTTCTAGATTTTATGTGCTATAACATTTCTTTTATAAAACTACAGGTGGAAAATTGAAACCTGCAATATTTTGTATATTTATTTTATTTTGATAATTGTACAATACTACAAATAAAGATCTAATTCATGAGCTTTGAACACAAGATCAACAATACTTCCGTTAATTCAACAATCGTATAAGAAAGCGAAAGTTGGAAAAAAATACAATAAAAAAATCTCAGCTCGAACGCGAAAATAAAGCCACTTCCTTTTATTCTCTAAAATCTCGATAGAAAAGTCTTGAACGCGGAGAGAGCATCGTATATACCGAACGATAAATATTTTCGCACTGCAGAATCTGTGCGATGTTTTGTCTTGATGTATATATATATATATACACGCGTGTGTGCGCATCTCTCATGCGCTGCCGAATCGCGACGATGTCCAGATGCTCGTCGTCGAGCCATTATTCACCGTTTGCGTGCACTTTCTCCTCTATACACGTTTATATGTATATATATATACGCTCTTTCTCCGTATTTTCCCGTATACGCGAAGGAGCTTGTCGATACATAAGCGCGCAATCGCTGTCCGATCGCTATTATACGAAGAGCAGAGTTTGCATTGAAAATGTTTGGAAAGCGAATTTTTCGGTGATTTCGCGGAATCCGAGGATCGATGGTTGTGTAAGGTTGTATATATCTGTGTATATATTGTTGTAGTAATGAATATATAGGGTGTTGTTGGTATAGTATGTGGTCGATTGAGTTGTTAGATTAACAAGTATTTCAGGCATTTTGGGTGAAGGAAAATATTTGACTTCTGAATTTAAATTTACTTATACGGTAAGTTTTAATCTCTTATTGTCTTAAAGAATAATCTTTAAAAACGCCTCTCAACAATTTTCTAAAAAAGTACATTTGTTTTTAAATTTAAAACTAAAATCTTACCTATACATAGCCATTTACCAAAATGCTTACAGAATTAGATACTCTTTCACACTCAAATAATACCTTAACTTACGATTTTTCATCGGTCTATACCATAATCCAACTAAATCTTCAAAAGTCTACATCGAAAATACAATAAAATTCAATCAAAACCCCAGCGAAAATCCCACCACCCTCGTGCGGATTTCTTCGAAGCTGTAAAAAAGATACGCCAGTGTTGAATCCCTGCTATATAGTATATAGTGCGCATTCCCCGAAACCGTTAGTATACCCGCGAATCAATCCAATCCCAAACGCGTTTCGCATACACATCCCCCTCCTCGTTTCTGGTCTCTCGCGCAATCGTGCCACTCAACCGCGTCGCGCACGGCCAAACCTCAATCGTTTCGACGGATCGACGATATAATGTATATACTCTACTACGGTTTGTAGTATACGAAATACGATATATAGAACATCCTATATACATGCGTATACTTCGGTTGTAAATAAACCTCTGGCGTGCGTTTATAAATGCGCAAGGAGAAAACGAATGCTATGCGCAACTTCAAAGAGAGTCTAATCCTCGCGTTCTCGTTATTGGATTCCTGATTAGCTTGTGGGTTTTACCGATGATGGGAGGGTATGCGTATATGTGGGTGGAAATAGAATCCGAGGTTCGGAGATCGAATTCGGGTGAATTTTTTATACGGAGAAGTTTCCAGGGTTAGTGATAATGTATATATATGTAATTGATTGAATAAGAAAAGTTGGGAGATTTGGTTTAGGAATAAAGGAAATTTTTTAATTTTTGAAGAATATTATAGAATATTTTCGAATAAACAATATTATTTCAAAAATTCTTTGCTTTGTTTACTGAAAGACTAACGTTTTTAGAAGTTTTTAAGAAAAAAGTTTTATTTTAATGTCCTGCAAGAATTAATATGGCGCGTCGTCATTTTAGTATAGAATTATTCCTTTCATTTCTATCAATACAAGTTGACTTTTTAAAATTAAGATTTTTTATTGTACATAGAAGTACACAGTAAGTGCTAAATTTCTTAATCAAAATTATAAAGAATATGCTTAAATTATAAATATCTTTTACAACATTAAATAATAATCATTTACGTGAATTGTAATGCACTATAAGATTGGTAAATGATACATAAACGATTGTACACTGAGTATATACCTATATGTGTGTGTACGTAATTTGAAATCTCCCGAGTTACCCGACGCGATTCAGTCTGATGCCCTCATTTAAATTTAAAGCTTCGAGATGAGTTTTCACCCCTCTTGCCAACAACTATTAGCCTAGAATACGTAACTTTTACGAAACGGAGATCTTGTTCCCGAAATTTGGCAGAAGTATCAGAACTTGCGCGTGGGAACATTAGCATGCAGATTAAAGTTGAATGGAATAATAACAAATTACTTTTACGTGTTTATAATCGACCTTCATTTTTTTATCTTCGAGCGGTATTTTTACTTGGCTTACAACTGTAAATATACCGACATTTTAAAAAACTTGCAAACACAAACCCAACGATTTACAAAAATAATAAAATAATTTCACCCGCAACCATAAGCATCGTCATCCTTTATCTCGAAACATAACGTGTTTTCCCACCACTGCACTTCTCCATACACCGCGCACTAAACCCAAAAAAGAAAAGAGAAAAAAGCCGCAGAACGCGCGCGTACGTACCACGACATAACCGTAACCGTAAATCCACTTAACAACACCATTAACGCTTTCACCCACGGTACAATATATATATATATATACACATAACCGGGCATGATCAACACCAGTAGTGCGCGGGGGCACATTTCGCAGCTCCTTATCACAGCTCGACTTCAATAATAATTCGACGCCGAATCAATTCTCGCCGCCTTATCGCTTCCCAATATACTTCGAGGAGAGAACTAATAGCATGACTCGCCCCCTCCTTCTTCGCGCTCGATATATATAAGCGCAACCGCAACAGCCGTAGCGAATTATATCCTCTTTCTCGTATGTATATGTGTGTGCATATGATACTCGTAAATACAAGAGAGAGAAAGTCGTGGAGCGCGCGTCGTCGTCGTCGCGGTTCATCGATCATCGGCCTAATGAGCGAGCGCATCGGCGCGGAGGCGTTAAAGCTGCAGCCAGTTTTCTTCGATGCGGTCGTCGTCGATGCGGTACTGCAACGTTTTGTAGTATATACGAGCTGTGTAACTTCTTCGATACGCTGGCGCCTGGCATACGTGTATATATGTGTATGTATGTATGTGTATGGTTGCAGACGGGAGCGCATTAAGGTGGGTGTGTTGTATATATATACGCATATATCGCGAAAAGCGCGTTATACTCGCTTCTTCAAGGAAGTCTGCGAGGTGTTCTGATGATGCTGGGTATTGGGTTTTTGCTCGTTTTGGGATTTATTATATATATATATATATATATATGTAGATCTTTTTTATCGCAAGAGGATGAATGGAAATTGCGCTATTCATGTTGTAGATGTCGCGTTGAGTTTTTTGTGGTTTACAATATGATACGGGAAATTAGGATTTTAATCGTATCAGATTTAGTTTAGAAAGATGTTCTGGAATAGAGCGAAAAAAGGATTTCTGAAAAGAAGAATGTATTTATAAATAAATATTGTTTATTTAACACTGTATATCATATTATTTAATAGAACAATTTTACGAAGTCATAATTTATTATTGTAAGAAATAAATTTAATTGTTTAGAAATTATACTGTCTTTTTATTTGATAAAAACTTCAATTGAATCTAATTTATGCCTAAAGACATACGAGTAAAGAAAATACTGACATCGTGCCATTTTAATAATTTAGAATCTTTTAAATAGAATATGTATTTGCAGAGTGCATACCTTATAGTACCGGAATTAGAAAAATTCCTACGTCTTCCTGTTTACTTAAACATTTGCTAAAATCACTTGAAAATATTACCTAACTTCCTTGAAAACATTCGTACGCAAAATGACATCAAATAACCATAAATTACTACAAACCTTCTACGCGCATCGCACAAAACCACATAAAAAAACTTCAAAATAATTAAGCACACTACGTATCATTTCCACTTTCCCCTCGGCCACAGACAATCAGCATACCGTCTGCTTCCCACGCAAGTGCGCAACTTCTCTCTCTCTCTCTCTTTCTCTCTATCGAAATCCTACACACGCGCGTATATATACTCGCGTTTGGCATCGATTCGCGAAAGCTCCCGTTAATTGAGACGTAACCTCGCGAGCGCGCGTGGCACGATAGCCGCGCGTAATTAAATGCGTGAATCGCGCGCCGACGTATTAATCGAGCGCCTCTCGCTCCTTTTTCCGTCTCGCGGTCTTCTCTTAACGACTCTCCCTCTTCCTCTTGTCCTCCCACTCTACGGGCTCCTCACTATCTCTATCGCTAATTGCCTCGTTTTTCACGGCTGTACGGACGCGCGCGATCTCTCTCTCTCTCTCTCTCTGGGTTCCGTTTCGCGCGCTTGCTATCACGTGTAAGGTAGGTAGCTGTAAATGTGTAGTGTGTTTACGTGTGTAGATGAAGTTTTCAAGGAGTGTTTTTTTTATAGAAATACGTCTGTGTGCAGTCGATGATGATGAGAAAAAAAAGCATGGAATGAGGTGATTGACAGTTTTAAAATATATTGTGTGATGAGTGAGTATAATTTTTTTCGTGGTTTAGAGAGGAGTATTGATACGTATGTTGCCATGTTGTATTTACAATTAGTAAAAATAAAATACATTAATTTTTTTAAAAATAATTCTTAAATGAATAGCCAATTAAAATTTTGTTAAATAAAATAATATTTCATAATTTAACAGATTCGCAGATAATATGTTTCTCATATACAAAACTTACTATACTAATTATTTTATTCATTCTATATTTAAACAAAAAATACCATTGTTATTCAATCCATATTTTTCAATGTTATTAAAAAGTTTCTAAAATTGTGTGCATGAAATTAATTAGGCATAATTATTTTTATTATCATAATTAAAAATAAAATACAACGAAAAGAAACAAAAATACGTAAAACGCGTAAATAGAAAAATACGTGATACGCATCTACCATCGTCCGACAACCCCTTAGTGGACAAAGAATGCCGCTGTATAGTGGTATTTTCAAAGTGCCACGGATAAAGAAAAAGAAAATTCGTTGCTACTATATATTACTCAGTTTAGCTTAGCCCAGTTTCTGTTATAGTACATCACCTGTCGGCTATAGTATTTTTTTACGTTTATCACTCACTGGAGTTGGTCAAAAAAATCTCATTTTCACGGTTGTCGTTTAGTTGATCTATTAACTACAGTATGATTTTGTACCGTGCGAAACCATTTGACCTTTAATATTACTGTCATCTATCGTCTGTAATCAGTGCCAATTTTTTGAAATATCAAAATTTATTTCCGACACAGTAATTTGGATTTGAAAATTATGGTATACAAGATTAGAAAATTGTGAATTAATATACTATATGTAAAAAGTCATTTCTGTACGTATATATATTCCTATTATTAAATAGAACTCTTTTCTTTTATGTTTCAGGTAAGTCAAAGAAAATAATCTCACCCCTCACAATCCTCTTGGCTATACGTAAGTTCAAAGTTGACATTCAAATAATCTCCAAATATTTACCAAACAGTAATTAAACTACAACATATTTTATTCAGCATATAACAACATATACATTTTTACTAAAGAAAAATTCAAAGTGATATAAATATATACGTACTACCAAAACCTTCTACGGCGTACTACCATACAAAACGCTGTAGGAACTACGTCGCACTAAATAATTCACCCGACTTCTGCCTTAAATCCAAATAAGACACACGCGCGGTAGAAAGCTTCGGGAAAAACAATCGAAATCCATAAAAATCCTTCTCTCTCTCTCTCGCAAGTCGCACGCTCGTGCACGGCGACAAGTGCATCCTCCTTTGAGGTCTCGTACGTGTGCTTTATTTCCTTCCTTGACTTGGTCGTCTCGTGTGCGCCCTGTTGCACTTTTTCGCCTTCCGACTTTTCTTTCTCTCTCTCTTTCTTACTCCTCGCTGGTCTCTCGCTTTATATACACTTCTCCTCTTTGCCGGGCAGCTGTTCTCTGTTTCGTGCCTTCTTTATTTCTCGCAGCCTTTTATCCCCGCCCGTGGCAGACACGACGCGAGAGGTGTGTGTATATGTGTGGGTGTGTGCAATAGTGCGCAGGTCTTTTCTGTGCGCTTTCTGCGGACTTTTTTATGGCTGAAATAACGAAGTAGGGACGGTTGCACTGTGGTAAGCTGGAATGGTGATGAAGAAGTAGTTTTTTTGTTATATTAAACGATAGTTTTGTGCGCTAAGTGGACGTAATGGATGAAATTAGGTTGGGATATTTTTTTAGAGAAATTTCATAATTAGAAATTTGTAAAATGAAAAATTTGCAAGGTTAGCACATCCAGAGAAACGTTCCAGAATTTGAAATAGTTCTGAAGATATTACATAACTGTTTCATCAAGTGACGCAGAGGGTATTTCATAAAGAATGCAAAACTCAAAAATAAAAAAAATGCATACAATTTTCATCCAAAATTTTATTAAGAAAAGTCGTAACTTTTACTATTTACATTCTCAAAATTCTAGTAGCTTTGCGATGCAGTACAAGAGAGCATCCACTAAATTATTTCTCTCTCGTGAAAAATTTCGATATTACAAAAACTTAATAACTTTTGTACCATATATCTCGCTCATTTATAATAAGAGTATTGTTGCTACAACTACAATATTCCGTTAATAATACCTAACGTGAAAAATCAACAAAATTTAATTATTCAACACGTTTTCAACTAATGTTAAATTATTCAAGCACTATTGTCTGCTTCCCAATTAAATCATGCGCGGCAACCTGCAGTCACACCAAAAAAGACGAATAAATTTCCAGGGCGCGCTGCACCTCGCAACTTTTTTGCCACAATGGAGAGTTTACGTACAACCAACGTGGCGCAACTTTCGCCTTAAATTGACCCTGCAAAACCGATAAGCTCCGCGAAAGATCATAAACATACCCTTCTCTCTCTCTCTCTCTCTCTCTCTCTCTCTCTCTCTCTCTCTTCCTGCACGCGCGTCTCTTTCGTATTCATGTGCCTCTCGCCGCACACACAGAGAGAGCAGCCGGCCGCATTTTTATCGCTCGCCTTCTACCTTTTTATCGCCGCTCTTTCTTTCTCTCTCTCACCGCGTGTGCGTACTATATACGTATGCACATCTCTCCCTAACCCTTTTTTTCTCGGACGCGCGTGCGCGAGCAAAACGAGGCGAGAGGACCAATTACCGCGGTGAGCGTCGCACGCTGCGGGGTTCCTCTCTCTCTCTCTTTCTCTCCTCAAAGCTCTCCTTTTATATCCCCCTTATCCTCCCACGTGATTCCTCTTCTTTCTCTTTCGCGTCCTCTCTCTCGTGAGCCGCGATTCTTTTCTCGTGTAAACACGAGTGAGCGAGCGCTCGCTCGCGCGTATTTTTTCTGCGTGGCACTTTATTTCGAGCTGTCTCGCGCGGCTCTTCTTTGCGGTCGACGATGTATGTATATATATATATGTGTACATGAGCATGCAATAAGCGCTTCCATTCGGGAAGTAAAACGCAAACTTGGTGGGTTGATGAATTCATTGTTCTCGACGCGTAGGCGGTGCGGCGTCGGTCGGTATAGGGAAAGGGTTAGTTTTGGGCTTGGTGTATAATGAGGCGAATGCCTTGGATATATGCGCGCGTTGTGGGTTCGCGGGATGAAAAATTGAGGGCTGTGTGATTTGGCGGTTTTGGAAGGTGAAAAGAATTTTAAGCGATTGCGGTGTGCAGTTGCAAAGTATGTATAATGCGACGATTTATTGTGGTAGGATTGAATTGAAAGTATGTCTGAAAAAAATCTTTGAAAAAATTGTAAACATCGTTCTCTTAAAAGTATCACTCTGTAACTTTTATTTATAATGGATTTAAAAAATTAAAGATTATTTTGTAAGAAGCTTTACAAAATGGTAAAATTAATTTTAGTTACAGGAAAATTCGATTAATGTCGCTTAATTTGAAGCTGTTCGTTCAAGACGTAAACCATACTTTTCTTTTTTCCCATTAATTATTATTAATTACAGTATTCTACATCAAGCTTTACATCTTTTCGACTCAATTTAAAATTTTTTAAAGTTATCATTATCATTCACCGGATGTAAAAGATATTTGATGAAAGTAAAAAATGAAAATAAAAACAATGACAAGTAGAAGAGTTTCGACCCTGGTAGGAACGTTCACCAATCATTGGTCAACGGTTGATCAATTTCAATAAGTTGACCAACGATTTAGTTATTCGTTGGCCAACAAACCTACTAATTTCGTCACGTTTTTGACGATCCATATGTCAACCGTTGACCAAAAGAAATATTTGCAAGGTTAAAATTTGGAGGTTACACAATACATCAAATAAATTACCCATGCAGTTAAATAAAAAACTATAAATTGTAAATTTTAATTATATTTTATTAATATTATAGTAAATTAATATTGTGAATATGACAATTAAGTTTAAGTTTAATATAGATTAATAAATTTTAATTTAAATAAAGAAAATAATTAAGTTGATTAATTTTTATTTTTCCATCTTTTGGCGTTGAATAAAGTATTACTTATAAGTATTATTATTATTACTCTATAGAATAGATGTCAACGTCGGTGAGGTTAACTAGGTACTTGCTTTGCTTCGATTTATACTGCGCATGCTCTGCATCTATCGCGATGCCAACCGTGAACCGTTGACCGAGCGTTGGCGAACTATAAAACTAACCGTTGGTCTAAAAGATTGGTCGACTGTTTATCAACTTTCGTTCATAGGCCATTTTGATTGGTCTAATTCTTATCAGGGGATACATTCGTAATATATCGACATTCTCATAATAATGTTGGCAAATAAAATATTTCTAATCCTTAAAATTCGTACATCCTATCTTTGTCTCTATAAATAATGTCAAGAAAAATATTGAGCTTTTGAAAAACGGCACGTCAAAGTAACAAACAAAATGTACCATCGTATTTCCATTCCCGCGCGTAAAACGAAGCTTTTTACATATTCAATTTCATTCAAAAATAACTGCCTGCGCATAATACCGTTCGTACTTAAGTTTAACTTATAAAAAAGTACATTGAATTTCACAATGGACCTGCTAACCGCGCTCATTCTCTATTCTCTCTTTCTCCATACCTAGTGTTCGCGATAACACGTAGCAAGAATTAACGAACGAGCGAGCGGCTGCTGCTGCTACGTTCAACGCGGGCCAAGATAACGTCACCGCTTGCGCGGCGTAAAAGCGATTTTCGCCGGCCGAAAAGGCTATTAAGCGCGAGTACAAAGCTGAGAGAAAACAATGCGATTAGAAACGAGACTTGGTATATATACGCGCCCGACAAAGCAACAGCCGTATTGTAACAACAGGCGAGAAAAAGAAAGAAACGCGCGAAAGTTGGCTTAATTAAATTCCCAAAGGCGCGAGAATCGATGACGGGAGAGAAAGAGAGGAAGAGATGTTCGTTAGCTGGGATTTTCCGGCTTCTTAAAATGTTCCCCCTCTTCCCCCAGCTCTCTATCGCCATCTAACAACGCCTCTTTTTCTCGTCCCTCTCCTTCTTTCTCTCTTCCGTAACTTTTTCACTCGCTAAACAAGTACGTGGCGAACTCTTCTCGGGCGGGCGGCCGGAATCGAATTCGACGCCGGTAAACTTCGTTCGGAGCATGCTGGGCGGGAGTGAGAGAGAGGGAGAGGAAAAAGGAAAAGCTCTTTCGTGGAGAAACGAGAGAGAGAGAGCGAGCACGTGGCTGGCCCGAAGATAAATATATATAGGAAGCGCCGGCCGTCGGCGGATCTAATGGCGATTTAAGATCCCTTTGAGACGGTAGAGAGAGAGAGAGTGTGTGTGTAGTCTCTTCGGCGCGTCTCGTAAAAAAGTCGGCTAGCCGCTATGGATGTGCGGAGAGGAAATTAGGAATCTATCATGGGGGGAGTGCTGACCGCAAAAAAAGTCATGTGTGTAAGCCAGCGAGATGGTAATGTATTATTATTCGGCTGAAATTCGCCAGAAGAAAGGAAAGATTTGTAAATAAATTGTTTTTTTTCTTTTATTTTTTATTTCAAGGGGAAAATAATGCTTGCTGATTTCATTATCAACGTCTTACTTTGTATTCAAGGTAGTGAAAGAAATGCTCGCAATAAAGTTTATACATTGTAAATTTCAAGTTTATGGTATGACTAATAATGCTAAACTTTTACTACTTTATGTATATATATATATATATACAATACTTGAACTCAAATGCTGTTGATTACACTTTATGCCATTAGGTACTTTATTATTATGATTCTTCATTCTCGAGCAGAGAGTTCAGTCTTAAAAATATACAACTAACAGTGACTTTTTATTAACATTTATCGTTTCGTTTGATTTAAAACGCGTTAAACGAACACTTTCACTTTGATGCCCGCACTAAAAGCGATATGGTATACGTATATTCGAAAGCAACCGTGAATCGTGATATGCAAAATCATATAATTTTCACGAAATTATTGTTTCATCTAAAATGATTATCGACAAATACAAAAAAAAATTTGTTATGTGTATACTTGTAATTTATAACTGTAAGCTGAAAAGTGTTTTGAATGAACGTAATGAGAGTAAAGATGTCCATGAATTTGTAAAATATGACAGGTACATTTTGATGAAAAAGTCCACTGTCTTTTCAACAAATCCAACTTATTCTCAAGACTGCTAATTTCAAAACAATACTTCAATTTTAGAAATTTACGCATACATGCATTTCATCCTACTAAATCTATATTATCAATTTCTGTAATAAATTAACACAATTACGACAGAGTAAAACCAAAATCCAATCCACAATCCCTATCACACTCAGCTCCCAACATTCTTCAGAATATATCCCAATCCATCTTTCTATCAATCATCATATTTCTACAACGCACGCTACTACCCACACTTATCTCTCTTTCAACAATTCAACTTTCAACTTGTCCATCCGCGAGCTACATATACACATACATACATACACACCGCACTCTAAATCCATATATACACCCACCTACAATCCACAACACTACACAGCAACGCGCGGGGTGAACCTCGCAGTCCATTATAGCGAAGCGTTGTCGCGTCGTCGGCCTCGTAAGCCCTGAAACAATAAATACCGAATCCTCCTCTATACACCTCCTTCTCTCTCTCTCTCTCGTACACACGCAAGCCTGTTTACGCAAGCGTGCGTGCGTGCAGCAGCAACAGCAGCCTCTGCTACAGGTGGTGTATGCATCTCTCTCTCTCTCTACTCACGAGCAAACCTGTTTGTACAGCCTGGACACCCGGTATACGCGCGTGGTCTTATCGCGCAGGGTCATCCGCGCCGATGTACGCGTGTGTGTGTGCACGAGAGAGGAGGCGAATATAATTTCTCATTGCGAGGTAGGTAGCGCACGAGTATAGAGTGTATATATATACATATATGTGTATGCATATATTAGGAATGGAAGAAGACGATGATGCTGCTGCTGTTGCTGCTGCTTCAGAGCTGTGAGAAACAGGTCAGCATGGGTCTTGCAGTGTGATGGAGATTTTTCGCGAAAGTATTTATGTGCAGGTATGGGTTTGGTATTTGTGGCTTGTTCGGTACGAGAATCTTTTCAGGACGAATGTATATATATATGCCTGCGTGAGATTGATTTCTGGGTGGATTTGTTGCGGTTGTGAGAGTGGTGAGTAGTTAATGCGAGCGAACTCGTGTATCGTAAGAGAAGTGTGCCCTAGCCATTTGTTCCTACGGTTTTTTAAAAATATTTTGGTATAGCTACGCAATGTAAAAATTTCATATACTTACCGAATATCGCTTTACCTTCATGACTAAAATTTGTTCATTTCTCAGGTATTATAGTTCTGGCAACATGGAAACGTTAAGTTAATACTTACTGCATAAAGTCAACCCTAACGATAAAACATCTTATACTACTCAATGTTAAAGTACATTCTGTAGCTTTCGATAAAAATACTTTTCAGCATTTCAGATAATTTATGCAGTTCTTAGCAAGTCGCGAAACTTAACAAGATTATATAATAAATAATACGCTTATATATACAAAGTACAACGACGAGTCGGAGCGGAAGCGAAAACAATTTTTTAATGCCCAGAGCAGACCGCGTCAGCGTATAGAGCGTGTAGCAAGCAGAAAGTATATATAAGGAAACAGTCGTCCATCATCTCACATTAGTCTGGCAGCTCCATCCACTTCATAAAAATGTAATATTCGATACTCGCCTGCCCTTTTACTTAAAGGAGTAAATTAAATGACGTTTAATACATCACGTTGTATACGTCGCTCAAACGAAT
>JAWWEQ010048873.1:0-14845 GCA_035583055.1 Torymus tubicola | reverse complement strand
CTGTTGTGAATTCTATGAATTATATGAATTTGTAAATTTTGCCTAAGGTAAATAAAGGTCTATCTATCTATCTATCTATCTCTCTCTCTCTCTCTCTCTCTCTCTCTCTCTCTCTCTCTCTCTCTCTCTCTCTCTCAGTAGTGACGTGCTCAGCTCCGGCTCCCGCAATTTTACCACGTACTGACCGCCTTTTTACTCCTCCGAGTCAAATTATTACAGGATAAGGAGCCCCAGATGGCACTTAAGCTCCCTGTGCTATTCCTTACACTTGCAGGCATCACTGCTGCACCAACGTCTATTTTGAGTGAGTCAGCGCTTATTAGGCTCATATCGTGCGCAGCCGTTGCACTACCTGAGTGTGGATTAGATATCCCCTCTCCTCCTCTCATAATTGCGTCTGCGCCTCTCACTTTAATTGTTGATTACCTGCGGCGACCTCAATCTCATTTCACGTTCATTTACCCCATTCGTTGTTATTGTTTACATCGCATACATATATAAATTTTGTATTCGACCATCTATCACTCTAATTTGTAATTCTAAGTCTAACTGTAAATCTAATTTTTAAGCCTAATTATAAGTCTTTAAGTAATGACCCAAGCTTAACTTCATTTCTTATCTCGTATGGCCTCGAGAGAGTGTCCGGTCTGCTGCATCCGTATAGTGCGTAAAGACCCCCTCGCAATCTGCCTAGCGTGTCAGCGGTATTTACATTCTGCATGTCTACTCGCGTCCCGCCCCGTGTAACACCAAATCCGCGGCATCTTCCACCACCGCCACCCCTGGAGGTGTTAACTCCTTCGCGCCGCTGGGCTCCGCCCACCCGCGGACATCCGGCCCAATTCATTCGGCCTCGCCCACCGCCAGCCGAAGCTCTGCTAATAGGCGTGCATCAACGCCATCTCCTCCCATTACGCCGGTGCCAAAGTCGTACTGCTCTTATCCTGTGACCGCTTCGTTACCACTATCGCCCTCGCAAGCTAGTATGGACAAGCCAAATCAAAGCCACCAGCCGGATGCTCCATACCTCCAACTTGATACTGATGGCTCTATCAGAGCAGCGCTTCAGGATGCGCCTCCTTACATGCATGTGATCTATAGCCTACTAAAGACCTCGCATAATGCAAATGCAGCGTCCCTGGCAGCAAACTCGCACATTATGGCAGATACAACGATAGCACTCAACAACCTGACTACTCGGGTTGATGAAATCCCCTCTCGTGTTGACGAGATCTCGCAAAGCCAGCATACCCCGGGACCCGACTCGATGCTGACCTTTTGGCAGTGCGCGCTGACATCGCGCCACAGCCCGAGAAGCACTGAATCAGCGCTCACTTGAGGATTCACGCGAAATTCTAGTGCGAGGAATACCTTCAGCGGTACACCGCGAGCCCTTGCAAATCGTGGCCGCGCTTCTTACCGCTCTGCAACTTCCATAGCACGTTCCGCTCGTCGTGGGCTTCTGCACCTGGAATCCACCAGCCCGCTCTCAGCACCTGTCGTCAACAACACCTACCACTCACACTCTAACTAGCACTTCCGAATCCTCTGCGCTGTCTCGAGCTCTCGTTTTCATGCTTGCCTGCCCATCCGCCAGAGACGACATCTTGCACAAGACGCCGAATTTACGGAGGCTTGACTCTCAAGCAATCTCTGGGGCCGGCGGTGCTACTAAACTCTCCGTTAACGCTCTATGACCTGAACCAATGCATAGACTGCAGAAACTTTACGCGCTTTTGCACTCAGGCACGGCTGCGTTTGATATGCAACTTGCGAATGCGAATGCAGCTAAAAACGGGGCTGCATGACGCGCACCGGCCGTTTCGAATTCCGGTATGTTAACAGTAGGTCACATCAATGTAAACCGTCTGTCCCCCTCCCATTGCGCACTCCTCGAAGCCAGGTGTGCTGATTCTTGTTTTGACATTCTCGCAATTACCGAGACTTTTCTGCATCCGGGTATGGATGATTCACACGTTGGCCTGGATAGTTTTAATTTCTACCGTGCGGATCGGGACGGGACGGACCGTGGCGGTGTCGGCGTCTATGTTCGTGATCATTTTGCCGTCACTGTGCTCACTGCCTCTGAGCCTCTATTCACGAACAAATCGGAATTCCTGTTACTCGAGATTATTTCTGGTCATACCAAAGTCCTATTCGCGGCGATATATCGGCATCCTCTTGCCAATTACCCTGATGACTTTTTATTTTTTATTTTTATTATTTTAACGGGCATAACTGCCCTTATTACAGAGAATATCAGTACGGTACATATTAAATAACTAATAGTATAATTAAAACAATAGATGAGCAATTGATCTCTTGAATAGGCCCAGTGACACTATATTACTAGTCTCGCTAGGAAGCGCATTCCAAAGCCGCCTCAGTCTAGGTACAGCGGAGCAGTATGCGTATCCAGATGGATGAACGGCCTCTGCTAACTCGTCGAAGCGTCGTAGAGAATAGGGAGGATCACGGTAAGCAAATAGAGAGTTGACATTAGGAAAGGAGAATAGCTGGTTACGGATTTTAAATGCATAGATGTAGTCATGATAATAATGTGTAGGACGGATGGATGAGAGATTGAAGGCAGACATAAGTGGAGAGTAATCATGATTGAAGTAGTGCATTGGATAACCCGATCTGCATGCCAGTAGTCTCAAGAAACTATGAAGGAGACTTTCCAATGGCTTGAAGTTGCTTTCATAGTTAGGTGACCATATGGCAGACGCATAAGTGAGATGAGGAAGAACAAGCGACTTGAAAAGGGCGATGAGGGTTTCCGTGTGGCGGAAATCAACTATCGCACGTCTGATAAATCCCAAAGTCTTGAGGGTTTTGGCAACGACTTGAAGAGTGTGGTTGGTAAAAGATAATTGGTGATCATGAATAATGCCCATGTCAGAGATGGAAGTCACTCTGGGTACCAGGCCACCATCTAAAGTGTAGTCGAAAGAGATACTGTTGGGCCATCTAAAGTAAGACATGGCCTTACACTTGTTAAGGTTCATCCGCAGCCCATTGGAGAGCGACCATTCTTCAAATCTGTGAAGATCGCGCTGTAGTTGAGAAGCATCAAGGGGATAACCAACTTGTCTGAATATCTTCAAATCATCAGCATAAATTAGAGATGAGGATGTCCTTATGATATTAACTACATCGTTGATGTAAATGATGAACAGCCGGGGACCAAGGTGAGAGCCTTGTGGCACCCTCGAGGACGACACAATACTATTGGAGATACATTTAAGAACCCGAACTGATTGGCTGCGGTTTGTAAGATATGAATAAATCCATTTGTGAAGTACTCCGCGAATGCCTACATTCAATAATTTATCCAATAATCTACGGTGTTTAACCGTGTCAAAGGCTTTAGAGAAGTCAATATAAATGACATCAACTTGCGTATGATTTTCTAATGAGGCCATGACAAAGTTATTAAACAATAACAAATTGGTAATTGTTGATCTTTCCTTGATAAAGCCATACTGTTGGCACGCTATGTGTAACCAGAGAAACTCGGTTAACTAGCGTGATATAATGCAATCTAGCATCTTTGCGAACGATGAAAGAATAGATATGGGCCTATAATTCGTAACATTGTGTCTATCTCCGTATTTATGAATTGGAAGAACGTATGCATGCTTCCAGGCAGTGGGAAACTGCCCCGTTGTCAGCGAGTCCTTATAAAGTTTGACCAGCGGACCACGTTTTTCATCTCTTGAACTGTACAGGTGATGTCCAAAGGGGTAATTTCTAGCGACTCTAGCACCACATCACAGTCAATCAGCGGAATGTTTTCCAAGATTTCCAAGTAAATCAAGAGCTGCGTTCACTCATGCGCACCCGTGACCGTGCTTACAGAATCGCACGCGCCTCAGGTTCATCAACAGACCTTCAGAGTTTTCGGGCTGCTCGAGCCATAATGTCGAACTTGACGCTGCCAAAAACCACTACATAGCCGCGCGACTCGAAGAGGCTCCTAGCCGAGGCGCCAAATGGAGAGAACTCCAGCGTCTTCGCGTGACTGGCTCCAGTGCACCCTCGCCTTTCCGGCTCTTTGACCTTTCAACTCTCAACAGCCACTTTGCAGCGACAGTAAATAATCATCCACCACTAACCGAACTGGACTACGCCACCATCGTCCAGCAACCTCTGGATCAAAGCGCTGATCACGATCTTAGTCGTGAATTTTACCTTCGACCGGTGACCGCCGACGAAGTTCGTAACGCGATCAACCGCTTTTCCTCAAAAGCTTTGGGTCTCGATGGGATTTCGGCGGCTATGATCAAATTGGCCACTCCTGCAGTCCTCGCCCATTTCACCTTTCATCAACGCATCGATTGTCAATGCGGTTTTTCCCTCCAAGTGGAAAAAGGCGCTCATTCGACCCCTAGCGAAAGTGAACAACCTGCGACTTCCATCGGACACCAGGCCTATCCCGCTACTTCCCGAATTCTCCAAGGTTCTTGAACGCCTCGTCCATGATCATTTGTCGGGATACCTAGAGGTTCACAACCTCCTCCACCAACGGCAGACAGGCTTCCGGCGAGGCCACAGCACGCAAACTGCTCTGCTAGGCGTGCTAGAGGACGTGAGGCAAGCCATCGACGACCGAATGCTCACGATCCTTATTCTTTTCTATTTCTCGAAGGCCTTTGTCTCTATCCCTCATGTACGACTCCTTGCCAAGCTAAGGACTCTAAGCGTATCCCATCACGCGCTGCGCTGGTTTTTCAGCTATCTCTCTGATCGTCTACAAGCCGTGATCGATGAAGGAGGCTCCATCTCAACTTGGCTCCGTGCATCGTCAGGTGCTCCGCAAGGTAGTGTGTTAGGACCTCTATTATTCGCTGTCTACATCAATAACCTACCTGTCGCCCTGTACTTCGCGCGCGTCATGATGTATGCTGACAACAGGCAGGTTTGCATTCACTTCTATCCGGCCAACATATTACAAGCTATCACTCGCGCCACAGTCGATGGTCAAGCCGTTGCAAACTGGGCCAGAGAAAATGGTCTGCTCCTCAATCTTTGTAAGACCAGTGTCATGATCCTCGGCAGCGAGCTTTACACCACCAGACTCGACCTCGAAACTCTTCCGAGAGTTACGATTGATGGACATACACTGCCCTATGTATCGGAAGCCCGCAATTTGGGTGCAATTGTCTCATCCATGCTCGACTGGAAGAGGACACACCACAGAGATAACTCGCAGAGTGTACAGTACATTCGGCACCCTGCGCTTCCACCGCCACGCGGTCTCTAGGACAATACGGAAAACTTTTGTCGAGAGCTTGGTTTTTCCGACGTTTGACTACGCGTGCGTCGTCTACCATCACATGGACAACACACGCGTCAACATGATCCAAGTCGCGCTTAAAGCCTGTGTGCGTTTGGTTGTCGGTGGTCTGCCTTTTATGGCACACGTGACTCCCTATCTCCTCAGCTTGCACTGGCTCTCTGCCCTTAGGCGTCGGAAGTTTTTCATCTGCGGCCGTCCTGCTTCAGTCGCGGCCGACTGGGCTCGACGTGTACGGGAAGAGCGGCTCTCACCCAGCCTGTTAACGATCGCGCGACCTCGACTCTAGCGCCTGCTACTTGCGCCTCACTGCTTTCCTGGCTCGCTTTGCCGCGCTACTTCATTACTTTGTTATTATTATATCTTTGTACTTTCGTTTCTTGTCAACCTAATTTGACACCATGAGCGTTCCATTCCGTCGTATTGCTTCTCTCGATTGTTAAGCCACAAGCGTCATTACTTCCTTTTTACTCTTGATCATTCTTATATTTTTATTATACTTTTAAAAAAAACCATCACTTAATACTAGTCATTTCACCTAGTCCAAACTGTTTATATAATTTTAATTTTATACTGTAATACTCTGTATATTATTTACTCTGAGCGCCAGACGGGGTCCAACCCCAAGGTGTTAATAAATGAAACAATCTCTCTCTCTCTCGCGTTCTCTCTCTCTCTCTTTCTTACAGTGAGTTCTTCGCGCGTGTGGCAGAACCTGAGTATCAGCCCAATCGTGACACCACCTCGGCTAGTTACTGACTAAACAAAATAAAAATGCTGACTACAGTGGCGCGATGGCACACACGTGCTGAGGTGAGGGGTGCGCCGTTGTGTGTTGAAATTGTATCTTGTATTCTTTATTCTCAAAAAAAGTGATGGTGTTCGATGTTGTCCGTTACGTTGACCTTCTGACTTTGAGATGGCCGCGTGCCGTCATATTTCGTAATTGTAAATATTGTATTTTACTTCAGAAAGTCAGTGATGTAATTGTATATCTTCGTTAAAACTCTTTGATTATACATCACAAGACGTAACAGTACAAGTTGAAAAAAGCAATGTATGTTAGAGCTTTGTATTAACTGAGTAATTATTAAGTCTAATAGTGCAACATCTTGTTTAAAAGGTATTGAAAAAATGAATATATTTTTATTAAAATTTTGTTTCTTAAAATATGTTGCTCAGGAAGTTATAAGCAATAAAAGTAGAGGAAAAAAAGTTACAATTTTTTATTGGTCTCTATCATTTAATGGGTTGTATTTTAAGCTATTTCTATTTCTTAATTTTTAATAACTAATAGTTTTCTGAAGAATTTACATTTACAAAACTGCAATTAAAGATTTTTTATTTACTTTCAAAATCTTGGTTGCTATTCCTTGCATCTCTTACATTATTAAAACTATAATCGAAGAAAGAGATATAATTTCTATCATACATCATTTATTTTCAAAATTTAATAACTTATATATCAGAATGTAAGGGCTAGATGATAAAACTGAAATCTTACGAGCGATCGGTTATTTGCACCCCATCCCCATTCTCTGTTAATTCATCTAAAATGAACTGTGTGTACAATATAATTTGTAATACTAACTCGATTTCATATACAAATTTGTATTATTTTTTCATTCTTTCAGTTTTTGGACAAACTTTACTACAATGTCTAACCTGTCTATTACCATTTCTTGATCATGACCTGATTGATAGTTTACCTTATACTACGGCTAGCTCAATAGCAGTTCTACCAGAAGAATTACATCATGATATAATAAATTACTTATGTTTCTACATCTTACCATTTATAATAAGTAAGTTAATATTATTATACATAATAATTAGTGTCATTGATATTTTTATTTACAAAGTTCTATCTTAGGTAGAAAAGCGGAGGATGAAACTGAAAGTTATGCAAGCCAATCAATTTCAGCAATTATTATGATGATATTTGAATATTCTAAAAATTCAGGTAATATCTCATCTAATCTAATATCTTCTATGTATTAAAGTGCTTCCCGCCGTCGACTCTCACTCGACTAATTTTTTATTGGCCATCATCTTCTCTGTAGTACATTTTCTATTGGCCTTCATTTGGTCTGTAGTCAAGGGTTACGTAAAGGTTTAAGTAAAGAGTTGAGTAAAGGGTGAGAAAACGGTAAAAATGGTTTAAAAGGCGTTAAAAGGAATTGGAAAAGGGTTTAAAAAGGGTTTAAAAAAAGGTTTAAAGAGGTTTTAAAAAAGAGTTAAAAAATGGTTGAAAATAATTAAACCTTTCCCTCACGCAATTCAACTAAATTTGGTTGCGAAGAGCAAATATATTTTTCTTGTGTATTTTTTTACGCTGAACATGAATCTAGTGACAAAAAAAAGAATTAAATAAAAGTAACTCTAAAATAGGGTGAAAAATGGCTAAATATGGTCTTTTTGGGATTTTGATTGCCATTTTAGATCCGCCTTTTTTATTTTTTACATATCTAATCGTTATTTTATAATCTCTGTTGATCAGAAAATTGATTCGTAATGTTTAAAATATATGTTAATAATCAATTCTTCCCCCTCACAAATTAGATTCACAAAAATACGATTCTTTTGCATAAATTTATTTATAACAATTATAAACAATTATATATCAAAAAAGAATCATTATATTTCTCAAGTTTGAGTATTTTTCTAACAAAAAATGAAAAAAAATGAGGGATATTGTAACGGGTTAAATCACAAAGCGGAAAGGGCAGCTTGGACGTTCGATCATCCGTGGATGCGCTGGACCGTGCAACACCCTTGGCGCTCTCTCTCTCCGCTGTCTATATGGGAAAAAAGTAGGGAGGAAGGACGGGCGCGCGAAATAACTACGCGCGTCGAACTTTAAAGATTCTGCTCCTTTATTGAGCGTCCAAACACAACATACATGTGCTGCACAGAACGGCTCTCATGTGCAGCGAGAGACGGTGCGCCCTCGCTCGCAAAAATACGACGGTGCGAGCACCACGTGGGCTCGTCGGCGCCGTCGGCCGTGGTAGAGAAATCGAACGGGGCTCGGCCGGAGAAGGAGTGTGTCGCGCACACACACCTAACCGCGCGACTCCCGTAGCCCCACTTCCTCGGCAGGCACTCTCCGCGGGTGTCTGCTCTCTCTCTCTCTCTCTCTCCTCCTCCTCCTCCTCCTCCTCCTCCTCCTCCTCCTCTCTTCCTTTCGGCACTCTACACTCAGGAGCTCTCTCTCTTTCGCTAGAATCGCACACGGACTTGCGCACTCTTTCTCTCTCTGGGGCGTCTTGTCAAGGCCAGGGCACAAGCGGTACTGCCGATCTCCGGCAGCGACGACCGTCTCGGCAACAGTATGGCCAGTAAACAAATATATATAGTAATTAAAATCCGTGTTAATGTGGCGATTAATCGCCACAACCTAGCTACACTGCTCGGCAATTCCCCGTCCTTCCGAGAAGGTCCCCGGCGTGTTTACGTTCCGACGTAAATACCACGCGCGGCCTACTCCGTGCACAATTCCTCGCGACGAGAAGAATACTACACTGTAAGAAAACTTCCATATATATAGATATACAACGTGTACATTTGCAAACTCAAAATGTAAATACAGTATAACTATATATATGGAAGTTTTCTAACAGTGTAGCGAAATTATTCATCGCGCGAATAATTTCGTTACAATATACATTAAATACAAAAAAATAACAAAAAATATGACAAATTTTTTGGGCGCCTATATATAGGCTTCTGTGACTGAAGGGATTAAAAAAGGGTTTGAAAAGAAGGGCTAAACAATTATTAATAAAAATTATGTGTTTCTCAACGTTTATCGTTTCGTCAAAACGTTGCCCGACTCTCGCGACCTTCTCTTACAAAAACCACGAAAGTCATATAATTACTCTGCTACTTTTCATTACAGTTGTTACATCCGCGACGTATTTCGCCAACGCAACCGGCGACACACTTTTAACTTCGGTATTCTTAATTTCGAAAACGCTTGGATAAACATTTTTTATTTAGTTCATTTAGGCGATGAAACAAATCATCGCATTCGAAACGTCAGTCGGAGCTACGTCTCTACTGGAAACACGACGTAAATTTTATATGTAAACTCCATCCGGGAGTATTTAATTAATACGTGTGTCGTTTTAGTTAGTGCAATTATTATCATCTAGAGTCAATCAATAATTTAATAAAGGTTCAGTTCTCTACATTTGTGAAGTTATTATTTCATTTGAGAATGTTACGTGAGAGGTTAATCTCTCCGTAATGGCAAAAATATAAAATTTTGGTCTATCTATTCTATTCCCTTACCGTGGGGGTCTGAGCTTCCCTATTCTTCGGTTCCTTATATTAATTCGTTGAATATATTATTTATTTAATATAGTTCGGAACGTTGTTATAGTTAATAAATAAAGGGCAGACGAATTGGATTAGCTTCAACGGTTATTATTAATATTATTATATTAAATAATATTATATTAAACAAAAAAAAACTAATTATGACTGAATATATTTTTCTTTCTATTTATTAATTTTATCAAAAAAAAAACTAATATCTATTAATTATTATAATTTTCCAATGATTAGTAATTTAATTAAAAAAAATCCAAAATTATAAGTTATTAAAATTCGTCCCGAAACCGAATTATTGAATTACGCGTTTGAATTTCGCGCGGCTCTACTTTTGAACTCTCGCGCGTCGAGGGACCTCAGGGACGCGCATACAACTCACGGGGCCCGCGACACAAACCAGGCTCGTAGCTAGGGGTTTCGCTAACTGGTTCTTCTTCCAGCTCTTCTTTTGTTCTGTTCTTTTCCTTCCTTCCTTTCCTCCTTTGTATTCTTAATCCTATCCTTTTCTTTATCTTGTTAATCCGATTCTCGACGGATCGTTCACTCCGATCTTCAGTAGTTTTGGCGATGCATGCTACAATGTATCCCCCCAACTACTTACGGCACGGAGGAAATCCGGGCTAGGGTGAGTGGGATAGAGAGGTGTTAATTTGGTTAATAGGTTATATTATATGTGTATATGTATATATATTATATGTTATAGTATATAGGAACGTATATTATTATATATATTATTATGTTATGTTACGGCAGCCACAGGAGAATATTTCACGCGAATAATATTCTTCCGGCGCGTGAAACAGGAGCTGGAAGCTGCGATTCCGCGCAGGTAAACACGAGCGCGGACGTAAACATTGGCAACCTTGGCGAGGGCCTCGGCTGCCGATGTATGCTCGCAGGCGAGCTTTTCGTGTCAGTTTTTCGGAAACGTTTCTGCTGCGCGCACGATAGAGAGAAAGAGAGAGAATTTATTATTACAGATAGTGAGATAATTACAAAAGAGTGAGGTATTACAGTAGTGAGTTATTATGACGCATAGTAGAAAGCAAAAAATAAAAGAAAAATAAAACGCATAGTAAAAAAAAATTTCAAAAATATAGGAATAAAGCGCAAAGCAAAAATGCCACGGTAAAACGATAACAAGCAGTACTTTCTAATGACGCAGAGTATAATACCGAGACATGACAATGCGTGGGATGAAAATGACATGGAGGGGGCATGGTTATGCACATTTTTACGTATCGGAGTTGAAGAGATGTTGGTGAACATATGATTTGAAATGTGGAACAGAAATGATGTTACGAATGTTTGATGATAATGAATTCCAGAGATAAGAAGACCTGATGTGGAATGATCTTTTCAGTGTCTCGGTATTAAAACCACGTATATCCAGTATATCCACGTATATCCAGTATAACCACGTATATCCACGTATATCCCCCCTGACAGGTCGAATCACAACCGCAAAATCAAAAAAGGCCAGTAGGTAGGACGGCGTCCCTGTATTGAAAATTTTACGGAGAAGATTCGCAGCAAAATACTCTGCACGCGCCGTTGTAGTCAGCCAGCCAAGCTCATGCCTGTAGGAGGTATATACTCCCACCGTTTTAAGCCATTGATATATCGAATACCTGAGTTGACAAGTTTCTGAAGTCTGGAGTTAACATCGTTAGAGAGATTGTTGTATACAAGGCAACAGTAGTCAATTACCGGAAGAAGCGTTTGAATAATATGCTTACGTAAGATATGCGCAATATGCTCATTCCAGTTGAGCTTTGAGTCGAGCACCACACCCAGATTGTGTAGTGAAGATTCATAGACGTTCGGGGTTCCACCAATAATAATGAAGCTTCTGGCTACAGATGGGAGAGAGTTAATATAGTAAGGAGACCCTAAGACCATTGCTTTCGTCTTATTAACATTAAGTCTAAGTTTATTGAGAGAGGCCCAGCTCATGATGCGGTCTGCGTTCGCGCTCATCTTAGTAGAGAAATTGTCAAGCTCCTCAAGGGGACAGCTGATATAGAGCTAAAGGTCATCAGCATACATGATGTGGGAAACATCATGATTAAAGCAAAGAGGCAGATCATTAACATAAATGGCAAAGAGCCGTGGCCCCAACACAGAGCCCTTAGGTACTCCGGTGTTTAGCTCGAGAAACGATGAAGAGTTTCCATTGCTGTCAACGACCGCTTGTTGACGACCAACCAGATACGACGCTATCCAATTAGTTAAAGATTTAGAGAAACCGTGCTGGAGCAGTTTTTGTAGGAGCTTGACGTGACACACAGAGTCAAAAGCTTTACTGAAGTCGAATAGGAGGAGCAGAATGAGTCGTTTCCTATTGATCCCAAGCCTAATGTCATCAGTGAGTTTAAATAAGGCTGTTTGAGTGCTGTGTCCAGATCGAAAGCCCGTTTGAAGAGGGTTGAGAAGAAGCCTAGACCCTAAGTAACAAGACATTTGCTGGTATACCAACCATTCAAGTGCTTTAGAGAGAAAACACAGCAGGGATATTGGGCGAAAATCACTTAAACTTTGTGGAGCGCTCACCTTGTTCAGCGCAATTACGGGAGATTTCTTCCACAATTGGGGAAATCATGCTTTGCGTAGAGATTGATTAAAGACTTTACAGATGATCGGCGCAAGAAAAGGCAGTGCAAGTTGTATCACACGCTGTGGAATACCATCAGGTCCTCTTGCTTGTATACTAAAGTGATTTACTCCATCACAAATATCCGAGATTTGAAATTCCCTGAATGTGAAACACTCAGCGTTGTTTGACGAGGGCACGGTACTGAGAAAGTCAAAAACAGAGGGAGTAGCTGTGTCATAAGAGACGCTTCTGAAATGAGCATTGAACTGGTCGTTGGAGAACGGCGATGAGGTTGTTTTTTTGGACCCTGTGATACCTAGGTGCTCAAGCTCACGCCAGATATCCTTTGGATCGGTCAGTGTTGATAGTCGAAGATGGTAGTAATTATTTCTGGCTTCCTCAATAGAACGATGTGCTAAATCGCATGCTTCTCGGCATACAAGCAGATCATATCCTGTTCGAGACCTACGAAAGCGCTTATACAAGCGATCCCTCTCTTGGATTAAGACGCGATGTTCTGGCGTAAACCATGGATGCCTGTTTCTTCCAGGAGTAACAGTTTTGACCGGGGTGAGAGTATTGATAGCTGAAGTCACGTGGGATTGCAGGGCAGACACATTCATTAAGTGGGGCCGACTCAGCCACCGACCAATCCAGACCTCTTAGAAAGTCTATAAGAGACTCAGTGCTAATGGCATTATAATCACGATAAGTGAATGTTGTTAATGAGGGTTTGGGGGTTTGAAGCGCGAGAGTAGCCGTGATCAGATCATGACCATTGATGAATGGTGACACAGTCTTCGAGTAATCTAGTATGCGATCTCGTTCATCTACTAAGCAGAGATCAAGCCAGGTGATGTAGGTTTGTGATGAGTGGCACCATACGGAACATTATGAAGTCCATTTTCTGCAATGAACTTGCAAACGAAAACCGCATCAGCAGAAGAGGAGAGCTGGTCGGCATTAAAATCGCCAAGAATAACTTTTGTGCTGTAGTCATGCATGTGGGTGGTAATTTTGTCTATGAAATCAGTACCTTCAAGAAAAGGAGCATGTGGTGGGCGATAGACTACAGCGACGAAGAATGGTGGATGACCTTTGACTGTTACTTCGCAGAAGAGATATTCTGGCTTGCCAGGTTTACCAGTCCAGGCACCGTCTGATGCGCAGAGGAAAGTGGCAGAAATGGAGTTGTGAATGAAAAGTGCAACCGTCATATTACGATCGCGCCGAAAAAGAATGTAATCATTTAGGTGTACGATGTTGCTGTAATCTGATTCGGAATCAAGCCAGGTTTCTGAAACAGCTATTACACGGAAAAAGGTGTGAGTAACCAAATAGTGATTGATCATTCCCATGTGGCCTCGAATAGAATTTGCATTGAAGTGATATACTCGTAGGCCGTGGTTCCGAGGCCCAGAAGATCTTAATGTGGATGAAGATGGAAGATGAGTGGGAATGAGATGGATGTGGTTGAAAGAGTAGTGATGATGAGATGAGTCTAGGCTAAAAAATTATTTAGCTCTTCAATAGTTGAGATGATAGTTGCTTTATCTTCTTTCTTCTTTTTGATATATAGACGTCAGTAGTTGTAGGCGCGCTATGGCGTGCCAAAACAAAGCTGACCTTGGGGTGGCCAGTCTTCGTCTTGATGCGTCATAACGCCCCGTCAGAAAATTTTTTGGGTATGACAACTATCAAACAGTTAGTCATACCCAGGTGTGTACTATACTCTCTTTCTTCGTTCTCTCTCTCTCTCTCTCTCGATTTTATCTTTCGTCGACTTGTATTCTATACATTATTTTTTTCTTCTATATTTTATACGTACTTCGATGATTATTTTTATTGTTATTTTTAATTTTTCTGCTTTTTCTTTTGTATTATATATATGGATACTGTAATTTTATATTTTTACATATTTAATATATTTTCATTTTTTGTCATGAAGGCAAAATAAACGATATCTATCTATTTATCGCTCTCTCTCTCTCTCTTTCTCTCTCTCTCTCTCTCTCTCTCTCTCTCTCTCCCTCCCTTTCTCTGTAAATGACAAATTACCCTACATAAAAAGTTTGATGAAATGTATCAAAAAAAAAATTTTGACACATGAAAAAAAAGAACAATCTCTATTAAAAACAATAAATTTTTTAATTTTTAAATTCTTATTTACTTTTTCGACCTTTAATGGAAAGAGGAGACAAAAGGGAGTTAAATTAAAACAAGGTAAGTGCGATTAAAATACTCATTTTTGAGATAACTTATTATTAATTACATAGAGTACATTATATATATGTATAGGTAATACAAGTTGATAAAATATATCAACAATAACATTTTTCAATAAACATTCTAAATAAGACTCATTTGAGCGTTTTTGTACAATATTATAAAATGATTAGCAAATTTACGGGACACGATCGCGCAACACACACGAGGTTCATCCAAGAGACTCTTTGCATAGATTGTATATTTCTCTCTCTCTCTCTCTCTCTCTGTTAAAGGAAGAGTTAAAATGTCGAGTGATTCATATCGCTTCCGTACTATGCAGAGTAAGAAAAAGTATACGCTTGTCAACGAGAGTTTATATGATTTCGATGTGCAGCTGTGCT
>JAWWEQ010048872.1:0-14845 GCA_035583055.1 Torymus tubicola | reverse complement strand
AGCGATCCGCAAAAGCCGTTGTTCCCAGCCTGAAATGCGGCTGCGGAAGGCGTACTTTCGAGACGGGAGGAAGAAAATAATATTTTATACACAATTACATCATCCTTCATCATTTACAGGTGCTGGAAGCAGTGAGGATGGGTGGCAGTGGCGTCCAGCCTCTCCTGGCCCTGGATTTCTTGTCGATAATCCTCAAATGCTGCTACTCAGTTCACTTTTATTTTCTGCATGCCTCTGTGTGATGAATAATATAAAGTGTTTCGATAGTAGAAATAACTTCATTATTTGTTGCAGGTATGGTTTCACTCGGCTCTTCAATCTTTATGGATGAATGTCTTCTCTCTATTCGCCAGGGGTGCTGGCCACTTCCTCTTCTTCGGTCGGAGCAGGCAAGAATGTTGCACTGGGTGCTCGCAGTGCTCCCTATCTAGTTCTATCTTGTTTAGATAAGATATTTTTGTCACTTCTCTTAGACGTGGATGCTGTATGGGTTGCTTGGGCCCTCTTCAACCAAGCACTCTTCCCTCCAAATAGGAATATCTGCTCTGGAGATAACCAGAGAGTAGCTTCCTGCAGTCGCAGGAAATGTAGGTTGCAAATCTCTCTCTTATACTTCTTTTGTAATGCTCATCGGTGAGCATTACAAAATCCCCCTCCCAAGACCGAAGCGAGCTCCACGTTTCGCGAGTTCCCCGATTGACTAACCATTATGTCCATGAAAATGCCGATACAATATTACAAGATTCTACAACGTACCTGAACACGATAATTAACCTACGCCTGACACTTTCACAATCGCAAAGTTCGCTCGCTTTTGCACTTCGTCTAGATCGCTACCACCGACGCTTTCATATTAGTCATTTTTACTTTATGTTCGTCTAGATCACATCTTTAGATTTTTCATCGTTCTGCAAACATTATATAAAACTACTAATTAACCGTAATAATTACTAAGCAACTATGCTATTTCTGATATTGCATCAAGACAATCATTCATGATGCTCCTCTTGACCTCACCCATGAAAAAAGAGAAAAGAAAAGTTTTGTCCTATCACTACTACTAATACTAACCTAATAATTATGATACCACAAGCAGCATCTTCCAAGCGCAACTACTAATGATACTTCTCTTCCATGAAGCATCTTACAAACACAGAAAATAAAAGAAAAGAAAATATAATCCTCTGACTACCACTAGTGCTAATCTAACGACAATGATGCCACGCGCAGCATTTTACAGAAAAAAAATATAATCCTAACACTGCTACCTATGCTAAACTACAACGCTGCTCTTATTTTGCAGAGTATCTTGTAAGTGCCAGCAACGAAAATAAAGAAAAAAATGTATCTCTCGCAGAGCACCTATGTTTCGGTACTCGCTCGCTCTTGTAAGCGATCGTGACCATTTCGAGCCGTAATAGAGGAGATAGCCTATCTACTCAAGAGGGTCGATAGAAGTTTCGATAGAGTTTCGATAAAGTTTTGATAAACCCAACCCAACCCGAAGAGGATGCAGTAGAGACGTTTTGTCAGTTCGGAGGAGTGTCGGTGTCTCTACACGTCACCCTAGCCCCTGGCAATTCCAGCACCTGTCCTGCCTTGCACTGAGGAAGGTAGAGGCCACTGAGAGGGATACCGAGGGGTCCGGAGATGGTGGCCTATCCTCCTCCCCCAGTTAGATAGGACAAGCGGCTGAGACTGGGCCCAGCACGCCCCTGCGCAGGTACCATTCTGCCTCTTGCCGCTGGATGGTAACGGAGGTGGTGAACTGTTCCTTCCAATTAATACGCCTACGCGCCTCCTCCAATTGTCTCTCTGTTTCATTCGCCAACGCTTCTACTCGCCATCTCAAGCGATTCAATGCGGTGTCACGTACAATAGGTACGGGAGGTCTCCAGTTACACCCCCACGGGTTCTCTACCACCGGTAGGCCAGCCACGTTAGGCAGGTCGCTAAGGCTTACTGCTACAGAGGCGGTTTGGACCGCCCTATCCTAATGGAAGGTAATGTACTCTTCCCTTACTATCGGTGGCCTCCTACGGCCACGACTCTTGGCCTTCGGCTTCTCTAGAGATTGCGGCTGGTGGTCGAAGGTGGTCCTGATGATAGGGGGCCCTCCAAGGGTCTCTCTCCCGAAAAGCTGCGGACGCATCAACCTTAGAGGGTGTGGGTGCCTGGCACGGCTGCCCACTCATGGCTTTGAAGCCGTGAAATATCGCCGGTACAAGAGGCTGATGCAATCCAAGCTGTCCCCGGAATATGTATTACTGCGAGAGAGGGGTTGCTCCCGAGGGTTGGTCGGACAGCGGTATCTTTTTCCCCTCATTGACCCCAAGCGGTTTCTCCCCATCCGAAATCTTCACCAGGTGCTCCTTATCGGAGGTGGTAGCGACCTCCTTCAGCAGGAGCGTCCCGACGGAGCGACGCAGCGGAGCTGGTTTTCTGCGTCCTCTTCCTCGACCTCTTCCTTCCAACATCTTCGTCCTGAGGTTTGGAATCTGGCAGACCTGTGGAGAATTCGAATATTTTGGTACTCCGCAAAAATGGTTTCAAGTCCGAGACATGGACTTTCGACATGCTGTGGCTATCAACGTCCTCCAACTCATATATGATGAATGACAAAACCCTTTTAACTATGCAAGGGCTGATAAATGGCGGCGAAGTTTTGGGCCGCTGCCGACAAAACGTGCCTCCTACGTGCTACCAAGACACCGACTTTGAACAACATACTACAACGGTTCCTGGTGTAATATTTTGCTTGCCTTTCGTTAGCAACCTGTAGTTGTTTCTGTACCAGTTCGTATATGGCTGGGAGACGCGTCATTCGGTCAGCCCACACTTTCGAATCACGTATTTCCACAAGATCGTCCTTCTCTTGTTGCTGCTGAAGGTTTGGGATAGGGCGAATGTTTCTACAAAGTTCAGAATGCCGGGGTCAACCATGTCGAGAAGTGCACCGACGTGTTCAATGCGTGAGCGAATTCATGCAAGTGGATATCCCAATCACGATGGTCTTCCCATCCCCATGACGAACATCGACATCATAGTCTTTAATGTTCGGTTTACCCTCTCGGTAGGGTTAACTCAGGCGTGATAGGGAGTGATGGTCGTCTATATGACCCCTAGCTCCTTCAGTCGCGACGACATCAAATTATTGGAAAACTCCGTTCCATTATCCGGGACTAAATATTTTCGTTTTCGATGCCCTGAAATCCAAATCGGTAGTGTCAGCACGAAGCGGCAGGTCCTGTACACTATAGCGAGACTCTTTGACACTGTTGGTTGGCTCAGCCCCACAGCTTCTTGGAAGCACTCCTGAGGATATCTGAGATCCGGATCCCAAGATGGTTAGGCACTGAGCCCGCAGGAGTACTCCAAATTCACGGGTTTGCGGATGCGAGCCAGTCTGCCTATGTTGCTGTGGTTTATACGGTAATCCCTGCAACGACTCGCTGCGCCGGAATGTCTCGACTACTAGCAGCCAAGACAAAGGTCGTCCCTCTGAAGACTGTTACCATTCCACGTTTAAGAGCTGTGCACAGCAGCTCTCCTCACCAAACTACTCCGACACGTGATCGACAAACTTGAGGATGTCTCCCCGACAGCAACTCGTGCTTGGACGGACTCTGAGATCGTCTTGGCATGGTTATAATAAGATCCATCGCGCTGGAAAGTCTTTGTTGCCAACAGAGTGGCCGGAATCCAACGAATATTTCCCAATGTGGCATGGCATGATGTTCGTTCAGACCAAAACCCAGCAGACATTGTATCAAGAGGCATGCTCCCTGCTGAGTTAACCGAGTCCAGCTTATAGTGGAATGGACCAACCTGGATGTACTCACCTACGCTGGGGGAGAGGCCGGGATCACCAACATCGATAATGTTAAAGGATCTCATAGAAATTAACGCTCCAGGTATCCGAATCTGTCTTGCATCTGTTGTGCAACACGCTCTCGAGGATCCATCAGCGATCGATCGAAGATCGCACACTGTTTATAGTTCCGATGCTGTTTGATTGCGAATCGACCATTAACAATACACGGAGGCTTCACCTCTGGCGAGCTTGAAACAGCCTTCCTTTGAAGCGTCTACTGGGTTCAACGGACCTATGTCGCAGAGGATATTCGCTCTCTAAAGGTTCCGACCACTACTGGGAAGACCAGTCCTTTGCGAAAGCTGACACCGGTTCTCGATGAGTGTGGCATTCTAAGGGTTGGCGGTAGTATAGAAAATATAATTATTCTTATTTGATTTGTTTTGTTTTGCGTATTATTGTCATGATTTGTTTTCTTCAGTAATGTACGTTTCGTTATAAGAAATTGTTATGTTGAGCTTTTTTGTATTATGTTTGTCGATAAATCTTTAGTTCGATGTATGTTGCGGCGATTGTATTAGCTCAATGTAAGATTATATATTATTATTGAATTTATACTGTGAATATAAAACTTGTATTGTATAGGCACAGCGAGAAAGCCGAATCAAGTAGAGAGGTCGTACGCGGACAACGAAAAACGGTTTCGCCTTCTCCCTCGGGGTTATCTTACGAGGTTACTCAGATTTTAGGGACCCGATAGGGAGTACTCTCTTCAGAAAGGGGTCCCCTGCGTGCGTGGGAAATCTGGGGAAGGATTTTCTATAGCCACGAGGCTAAAAATATGGGAGCACAAGAGAGAGAGAAAGAGAGAGAACGAAAGCGCGCGCGATAAGGATTTGAAAAATTTGAAAGTAACCAAAAGCGCGGGAAAGCGCGGTAAAATAAAAATCCTCGGAACGCGGGAAAGCGCGGGAGAAGGAAAAGAAGGGGAACGCGGGAAAGCGTGGTAGAATGATAAACATGGGAACGGAGAAAAGCGTGGGAGACGGGCAGGCGAGAACGGAAAGGGCGCGAATTTATATGTGTACTGAGAATTTAATAAAATATAAAATAAAATAAAATAAAATATAAAACGAAAAATAATGTAATACAATCTACCTGTCCTACTACCTCCCTTTGAATAATTACAAGTAGGTACCAAGACAGTGTCATTTGTCTTCACTTGTGATCGAATGCACTCACCAGTCTTGCTTGCACGGTGGCCAGGCCCTGACCTATGGTCAGGTCATCAAGCGAGCTTGGATCATTGGTGGGCGGCAGAGAACGAAGGCACTCATTCATTGCTGTCTTAGCCCCTACCTCGCCATCTTCGTGTGTCTGTCTACGAAGGCTGTCCACTTGGAGGTAGTAGGTGACCTGACCACGGAATCCTTCCTGGCAATTCTGAGACGTTCTTCAGGGTGATGGGGCATGCCTCATTAATTGTGGAGCGACAACACGACCACTTATCGTGGTGCAGATACAACTCTGCGGGCGATGTTCCGCGAGGCATCAATTCAATGGTCTGATTTTACCAACACTCGCCAATTCCAGGATTCAGTGGGGGTGTATACCGCTTTTAGCACCTCGCTTCGGGGGACTGTGGGAGGCGGCGGTTCAGAGTCCAAAGTCACACCTCAAACCTATCTATAATTCGAGGGTTCCTGGTTCAATTTCACTTTCAGATTGTTTCAAATTTTAAGATGATCGTAATTAACTAATTTTAAATGGTTTACCGAAATGTGCTCTGACTGCTGCTCTGTAATCTGAGGGTCATGGGTTCGAGCCCACCCTCCGGAGCTTGCGGACCAATTCGTTAATCGATGTTGAATTGAGGCTGATTGATCTATATTAAATAAATAAATGAATAAATAAGGGAATAAATAAGGGAATAAATAAGGGAATAAATAAATAAATAAATAAGGGAATAAATAAATAAATAAATAAGGGAATAAATAAATAAATAAATAAATAAATATTTCATTTTTTCAACAGATGTCCAAAAAGGACTATATTCATTCTGTGTTATTAACATATGTGCTATTTACATGTAGGTATTATTTACGACACTTCATGATTATAACCAGACATAATCGAGTATAATCATGGGTATAGTGCCTCTACACTATCACTTTAGGAGAGCAGTCGTCCCTCGATGTTCTTGCAGCACCAATGCCGAAAACAGACGATTGTTGTCCTAGAGAGGGCATCAATTTGTACCAAAACAAACGACAACTCTTTATATATATTATAACGCTCACGAGTGAGCGTTGCAAGTCACACTCAAATAATTATTGAGAAGTTTCTCATCGCTACTTAAAGCCGCTCGTCGGGGGCACGCAAGTAAACAAACAGCGCGCGCACTGCCGACCTAGGCGGCACATGAGAACTAGAGAGAGAGAGACAATATATTCATATCAGTATGTGGAAAATACCATTGACTGGACGATCGCGAGCTGTCGTCGCGACACGGTCAGTCACTCCTGGATGGGCCACAGCCGAAACAAGTCGAAATCGGCTGTGCAACCCACTCCATGGCAGGCCACAGCCGCAGCCATCCGAAATCGGCTGTGCAGGCCCAAGCTGTGGTGCACAATAGTTCGTGTGCCCACATTATCGCACCATACTGCAAGTAGCTGCATCATTGAAGTTGTGAGCATCACGCGAGAGATGGAGACATACCGACGACATGAGGACCGTCAACTATCATCTTCAGCACCAACATCGGCTGTGGACAGAGCCAGCGACTACCGTCGAAGAAATTGGACTCGTCCGCCAACTATGGGCTGTAAATTTGACCAGGCTACGGCCTCTTGTAATCGCGTCGGAATCTCTCTCGCGCTCGTGCATCTAGCTCTAGTAGTCACCTAGAGTTAGAAGTTTTATCGAAAAGTGCGCTTATTTTGCCAAAAGTTGTAGCTCTTATCGAAACTCTTTCGTAACGTTACCGAAACCTAGTTTGTTGTAAAAGCACTCGCGATCTCGCGCCTGAATTTGCGTCCCTTGTCTCGATCTACCGTGGTAAAGTGTTGTATCGTGTTGTATCGAATATTGGTTTAATATTAGTTATAGTATCTAGTTAAATATTAGTTATAGTATATAATCGAATATTAGTTATAGTATATAGTCGAATATTAGTTATAGTATATAGTCGAATAGTAGTTAGATTGCTGGGAGCGACCCAGCTGGCGCTCAACGTTTTTTTTTGTACATTAATTAAATTACACACATATATTTTCTTATTTTTGATATTGTAATAAATGTTAGTGTCCAGTGTTGATCGTAGAGTTTTTCTTTACCGACCCAAGACACCACTAACTCCTTGAATTATCCTTGTCGAAACATACATATGTGTTCATAAAATGGTAGAAATCTACAACACTTACATTTGTCATAGTCCTTTCAGCGTAACCCTACTACCCAGGTTCGCCTGACTAGTGGCCCATTATAATATTTAGGAACGCAGTGGTACTCCCAAGGATAACAGTACTCCCAAAGTTTTCTCAGTGCAGATGCAGTGTGACAGATGCCAACCATAACATGGGTTACAATATCTATAGATATTAGTTACCGCACGATGTTTACTGGTGGCGCGTTCAAAACACTATATTCATTCTGTGTTCATAACTACATGTTTGTATTATTTACTACACTTTATGATTATAATCTGATATAATTGAGTATAATCATGGTTATAGTGTCCTCCACACTATTACTTTATTAGTAACATATAATATGTACATGTATAAAATATTGATTAAAAAACTTTTAAACTTATTAAATAACCAAAAATCAAGAAAATCACAAATTATACGGACTTTTATACAAAAAGCGGGGTGTTTTCGTTTCGGACACATCAGTCGTATCGGAATGTATTAAATATTTACAACGTCTGTCCAAAAGTAATATATTTGTTTATTTAAGAGTCAGTAAAGGCCCTACGAATTATTTAAGGCTCACAAAAGGCTAAAAAATGGCCGAAAATGGGGTTTTTCGCATTTTTAGTACGGCCCACTATTCCGAAAAATCTGAAACAATTCTAGTACAAAGAAAACAATAAAATATACAATTTTCCGGTGTAGTTAGTCCTGTAGATATAAAATAAATTAAGAAAAAATGAATTTTAATTCATTTTTTTTAGTAAATGTCCGTATGCATGTGTGTGTGTACCTACGTCTGTAAGTTGATACCTCATGATCTACTTGACCGATTTCAACGATTCAGGGATCATTTTTATAGATTTTTCTTCCACAGTTTGGGTTAATATTCTATTTTTTTTTAAATTATTTTTTTGTTTTATATCCAATTTTAAATTTTCTAAAATTTTTATTTTCGATTTTTTTTAAATTTAGACCAAATATTGTTTATATATTATGAATTCTCTGTATGCAGAATAAAATTCTCTACAATTTCCAAAAAAGGACGTCGAGAGCTGTATTTCGTCACAAGTTATTGATGAAAATGTAATATTTTGTAATCAAAGAGCGCCGGAGCGCTCCGAAGGCAAGTATAGACAAAGCCTGATGAAGCGACCCGTGCTATATATTCTTTAAAATAGGTGTGTGACATTTTCATTGCGCTAATAGACATATTGTTTGAGTCTAAACTTTAACATACGAAGGCTTAATCGAAAGCCATTTCATTAATCTACTAAAATCAGAAGTTCTCATGTTAAAAGATTGCCTCATTCAAAAGATATTGAGGACTGAATTATTTTTTGTCAGTCCTCCGAACTTTTCTTTTTCTTCTCATATCCGGTTAATTTTGTCCAATTACAACACTTCCGGTTTTATTTATTATATACACACAGTCAACGAACTCATGAAGAATGCGGAGAAAGAGAGAGAGAGAGAGCGAGAGAGAGATGTATAATCTTGTTTTGCTGTTTTGATAGTAATGGAAGAAGTTAACCTATATCTATATACATGACAAGAGAAAGACAGAAAAAGAAAAAGTGATTCATTAAGTTTGAATCATTTAGCGCATGAATTAGATTAGAAGATAAGTTACAGTAGATAAGTATCCAATTCACATAACCAAAATTATAAAATAGGTTTATATATGGAAAACAGTAGAATAGATACTTTGTATAACCCCTTTTTTCAGACCTATTCCAGTTTCAGGTGATGATGGTATAGAAAAGAAAATTCTAATTCAAGCAGATTGAAGCAGATATTATATTTTTATTTTGGCTCTTGCTAAACGTCCGTCAGATTAGAGTACGTGTTCCAAAGTAGTAATATTTCAATATTTGTTTTACTTTGACCTTTGACTAAAAAAAGTATATTTACTAATATATAGATATACATACAATACAAAAATCTGACGAACAAATAGCAGAAGTGTTTTATCTCTATATTTTGAAATATCGTTGAACTATTTTGGCAGCTCGAGCTTTCAGATTAAAAATCAAAGCTAGTATTGTACTTGCTACAGGAAAATAAACGCACCAGATGGGTACTGTACATTATTATGATATACAAGGAGTGTTTTGCTTCCTCCTAGAGGAAGCTTGGTGATAGTAAAAAAAAAGTTTAGGGGATAATGTGTTGGAAATTTTGTTTAGAAAATTCCGAATCGAAATACACTATTTTTAGAAAATGTCCGTATGGATGTGCGTGTGTGTGCGTGTATGTGTGTGCGTGTGTGTGCGTGTGTGTGTGTGTGGGTCCGTATACGCTGATATGACATGATCTACTTGACCGATTTTAATGATTCAATTAGGGTCAATGTTCTATTTTTGTAAAATTAGCTTTTATTTTTTTTTATAGCCATATTTCAATATTCAAAATTTTTTTTATCCATTTTTTAAATATTGTCACGGGGCGGTTTTTAGCCACCAAGTACGCCTACCTATGCGACTTAGTGCTTCGAACCACGGCCTTTCTGTATCCTTTCCTTAGGCCGTAACGACCAGATTACGTTGCAGACGCTCCTACGTCGTGCAATTGCTCACTTAATCTGGTTATCTTCCGTACAACACGCGAGGTTTGAATCTCGCGCTTTTATTTCTTACCAGTGACGTGAACTCACGTTTACTCACTGGCTTCGTGTGCCGGCTACTGAGTTCTTCACGATGCACTATTCTTATATGCAACAACCGCGGCGGCGGCGGGGAAAGGGGAATGTTAGTGATTTCGAAAATAAAAAGTCGTCAGATAAAATATAAAATAGAAACAAGTAATTGTTAGGTTTATTGAAGTAACTAATAAAAGTAGTAAAAGTATAAATTAATGTTTAATCAACGAAAGCCCTAGCTATAATGGTGCGCCCGCACGAAATTATACTAGTCAGCTATCTCGGCACAGCTGACTAGTATAGCGAAACTAGGTCACGAGCGCAAGGTAATATACGCCGCGCACTCGTTGTGTTAGTGCTCTGCACACACTTACTCGCGAACTATGAGAGAGCGGCTGCCTTGGCATACGACAAACACACACGAATGAGCGTGAGAGAGGGAGCAGACTACACAAATAGTATTGTCTGCGCACTTGCCGCGCGCACTTGCCGGTTACAAATTGCCGGTCAGTTGAACTTTGAGAATGACCTTGGCGACGGTGACGAGCACCAGGTCGACTCTCTCTCTTTACGCTCGCTCTCTCCGCACGAGAACACCTAAACGATGCCGCGTTCCAGGTACGACGAGCCTGGAGAAACGATTACGCGTTATTATTACACGACGCGGTAGAAATACATGCACGCTTACCTTTACGTCGATTACGGGCGAATATTCTTATTTCCAACAAAGACCAAGTCAGTTCCGCTGCACTGAAAGAAGTATCGAGGAACTGTCCCTCTAGCGCCGTGGAGCAGTCCCACAGCTACGATCGAGTAGGAGCTCCTCGATGGTAGAGTAGCAGACGCTCGAAGCGCGTGGTGGGGGAAGTAAGGTATCCCCTCTCCTGTTTTCCTTTTCCGGATTTTGGGTAGTAGTCCCTCATTATCGAGTAGCTGCTACTCGACGTCGAGTAGCTGTTCCTCGAACAACCATACGTAACCGCCACTCGGCTTTTCGTGCTGCCGCTCCCCGGCAAGAGGAGCAGCTCCTCAATATTTCTTTCAGTGTGGTAGGCAGGCGGCGGCGAATACAAGTAGCGAGGCGAAGCTTTTCCTCACGAATTCAAGTTCGATTATATACGACAGGTGATACGAGCCTGTCGCAATAATTCTAACACTATCTAAGCTTTACACACAAAAAATAATCTTAAGTATTCTCGGCCAAATAAAACTTAGTGTCAATTCGAAAGATTTCTGCAACGAGTAGATAAAAATCGCGTCTTTCCTCTACTAACTGACTTTCACGAATGTTGTCAAAATGGCTGCGTCCATCCGCGGATGTCTGCTAGTCATCACGTCGATGCAGCTCCAATTCTGCATCGACGCGCCATCTCGCGTTCGCGTAACCGAAGTGTCGCGACCACAAACTATCTCCGACATCGGTACGGCTGACCGTGACAATATTTAGACCAAATATTGTTTATATATTATCAATTCTCTGTATACAGGATAAAATTCTCTACAATTTAAAAAAAAAAGAAGTTGATAGCTATATTTCGTCATAAGTTATTGATGGAAACGTAAGTTTTTGTAAATAGCTTATATTTACGAATTAAAAAATGATATTAACATGAATATTTTTTTGATTATAAAGATATATTAAGTACTATAACTTACTAAATTTTTAGGTTTGTTTATTCATTATTTTTGGAGAAAAAGAATAATTTATGAAAAAAAGGGATTTTCTTTGTTGTTCAATAACTAGAGTAAAATTGTTTTAATCACTTTGAAATTTTTTCTAGGGGTAGATTTTGTATACTAATCGAGTGAGTTCTTTGGGCAAAAGGATTGATCCATAAATTTCGGAGAAATTTGAGGTTAAAATTTTTTTCATTTTTTTTTAAATCGTAATTTTTCAAGAACGGCTTTATGTATTTGAATGGGATGATAGCATTCGAAAGAGAATTAAATTACTTCTTTTGTTATTAACGAAAATGTGAAAATTGAAAAATGAAAAAAATGAGGTTTGTATGTTGAACCATTACGAGAAATTGTCTTATTCACTTCAAAATTCATTATAGAGGTATAGTTTTCTACCGACCTCATTTGTAAAAATGATTGGTTCATAAATTTCAGAAGTATTTGAGGTTAAAATTTTCGAGCTCTGTTTATCACGTAATATTTTGTAAATAGGTTAGATTTCGAAATTAAAAAAGATATTAACCTGAATATTTTTTTGTTATAAACGATATTGAGTACTATAACTTAATAAATTATAACTAAATGCTTGGTTCATAAATGTCAGAGATATTTGATGTTCAAATTTTTCTAGACATTTTTTGAAATTTATTTCTTGAGAATGATATGTATCTGAATGGGATGGGTATCATTTGAAAGAGAATTGAAATATTAATATTTTTTTTAAAGAATTTTTTCTTAATAAATTTATTTTTTGAATTTCAATTTAATTAAAGAAATCGATAAATTAGTTTGAGAAAGCTAAGTGCCAATGAATTGGCAGCGGTTTTTTATATAAAATCAAGAAATGACAAAGTATATTTTTGTTTATGAAATGTAGTAACATCATTTTTATGGACTAACTGTTTTATGTAACATTTTAAAAATGACTGAAGCAGATTGTGTTGTATGGATTATTATCTTCCCCGATTAAATTTTTATTTGAGAATTTAAATAGAAAATGATAAACGCAAGAAATACAAAAACAGTTTTTCAATATATTAAATAATGAAAGTGATTTGTATAAGAATAAAATTAAGTTTTTATTCTGGAAATCATCGTAATTACAAAAAAATATAAGTTTTTAGAAAATTTTTATGGACATATTAGTGTCAAAGAGAATTATTATTATAATGTCATGTGCAATGGAATTATTTGAAATATGATATCATACTGAAAGTTTTTAAATAGAAGTCGGAATTCAAGAAAAGAAAAACATTAATGATTTTTATTAACTAAACATAGACAGTGACAATGACTTTCAGTGTAGTGAAACATTTATTTAAAAAATAAGGTATTAATTAAACATAAACAGAGTTATGGAAAATTCCCAGTTCCATTTGAAGTTGTGAAAAGTGTGAATAATATTTACAACCATCAATGGTTGTAATATGGAAAATGAAGAAAATAATGCAACACACCGTCTGATACAGTTCTTAAAACATTTAAAAAAGTTTTATGATCTTTCCCTATTAAATTTTTTATTTGAAAATTTAAATAAAAAATAATAAACACATGGAAAACAAAAACATTAATACACTAAATAATGAAAGTGATTTGTATTAGAATAAAATTAAGTTTTTGTTCTGAGTCATCGGAATTACAAAAAATTATAAGTTTCTAGAAAATTTTTATGGGAATTCTAGTGACAAAGAAAAGCATTAACAATGTGGAAATGGACAAAGGTTGATATATCAATGAAAACAATAACAATCATCAGCTACTAGCAAGATTTTCAACATTTATATTGCGAATCATTACTTTTTCAACAAAATCTCAATAATACAACATCAAGAAAATGATACAAAAGAGATTTCAATGAAAAAATAGTAATTAGTGCTTTTGAAAGTGATTTAGATAAACAAAGCAAGGGGCAAGTCAAATGATTCATATAATGATATTCGACATGAAGAAAAAAGTTTACTCTTTTTATTTCAAGCCAGTATTTATTATCCACATTTATATAATGCAGAATGTTCTAATAATAATTTATACTGCTACTGTCAGTATGCATATGATGAAGTGTCAGAAATGATTGTATCGATCATGGGGACCACTGTGAGATAGAAGTACAAATACAAATAAACTAGAAAGTGCGAGCTTTCTATTCGTTTTTTAGAATTAGAAAATATGAACTCCTAAAGTTACGATAGTTCAAAGTTAAGCAACTAAAAACAACTTATAAATCGATGAAACCTAGAGCTTCAACATGTGTATCTGATGCATATTTTGTTGCTTAACTTTAAACTTACGTAACTTTAAAAGGAGTTGATATTTTATAATTTTAAAAGAAGTAACGGTAAGCTTGCACTCTCTAGTTTTATTTTAGTTGTTTTACAATTCTATGTGAGACTTGTCTAGACTAGATAGTACAACGGGATATCCTTATGAAAAATCCACATGGTCGCAAACCCCATTGAAAAAATCCACGTAGATTTCCATGTGGATATCTACCTGAATGAGACGGATTCCACATGAAAATCCGCGTGGATGATCTACGTGGATATCCATGTCAACAATCCACGTGGATTTCCTCTTTTATTAGCAATGGTAATCTATGTGAATATCCATGTAAAAAATGCTCGTGAATTTTTGTATTAATCGAAATTTACGACATATTGAAAATATCCAAGAGAATTTCCACATGGATTAATCACGGGGATATCGGCGTGGATCCACATAGAATAGCACGGATTATACTTAAAATTGTGGCAAGAGCGAACCTTGTACCCTGACGGTGTTTTGGAATAAAAAAAAAGATTATTCTAAAAGTAAAGCCCCTTATTCGCCGGTAGACTTCACCCAACGGGCTGAGACCATCTGCGAGAGAAGATGTTCGAGTGGAGAGAGCTGTCGGGGAGTCGGCGACGCTTGCTCATATCCTGTCGGGCCAGCCGATTTGCTTGCGGGAGCTGCAACGAGAGGGGTCGCGCCGCCTACGAGCAGCGCGCGAACTAGACTCTTGTCGAAGTCTATGCCATGTCAGATCTCCCGCGCGCGCCCGCCGTCGACCGTCGACGAGAGCCTAGTTCACGCCGCGCGCCTACAGGCGGCGCGATCCCTCTCGTTGCAGCTCCCGCAAGCAAATCGGCTGGCCCGAGAGGATACACTGAAAGAATTATCGAGGAACTGTCCCTCTAGCGCCGTGGAGCAGTCCCACAGCTACGATCGAGTAGCAGCACCTCGATGGTAGAGTAGCAGACGCTCGAAGCGCGTGGTGGGGGAAGCAAGGTATCCCCTCTCCTGTTTTCCTTTTCC